>CATIWR010487847.1:0-24847 GCA_949677035.1 Omphalea diandra | reverse complement strand
GTGAATTACAGCAGACACTGGCATGGCCAGTTTTTTAGGTATTTTGTGGAAATAATGGGAGTGGCTAAAGTGGACATCAATTTTGAAAATGCTCCCTCCATCCAAAGTAAACATTGCTTTTGGACGGTTTACCGAAAAAAGAATATGCATTTATTATACTTATGTGTATAATTGTAATAATAAAATTTAAATAAATAATTATTTAGTATATAAATAATAATTAAATTTATTATTATTATTTTATAATATATTATTATTTCAGAAAAAATATTATCAAGTAGTTGAAATAATAAAAATTATAATTATAATTAAATTAGTATAATAAATTTTAATAAATAATATTTTTTTGAAATAAAAATAAATATTTGTAATTTCATTTTTTTCTTTTGTTGATCATTCTTTTAATTTTTTCTTATTATATAAAAAATTAAATAATGATTATTGTGAATATGAAATTTTCTTATATTATTAAAATTTTTAAATTATTTTATGTTAAACACTTTTTATATTGTCAAACTTTCCATATTGTCTTTTAATTAATTGAAGAATTAAATACTTAATCATTTACTTACTTGTCACGTGGTAAAATAAAAAAATATATTATATTATTACATGTCAAAAATATTACTAATGTAATTACTTGACAAATAGCAAATACTCTAAATTTAAGACTAGAATTAATTATGCATATTGATTATAATTGATTACACATCTCTATAGATTTATAAATTTTTATTATAAGTTTTATAAAAAAATATTTTTAAAATAATTTAAAGATTTTATTAATAATAATTTTTTATGTATAGAATATAACTTAAAATCATAATTATTTAAATTTTTTTAATTTTATTTTAAGATCAAGATACTAAATACTTCTTAGTTATAGTTCTTGGAAACTATAAAATATAATTTTAGATATCATGTCATGTTAAACACTTATTGACATGATATTTTGATATGTGTTTCATATATTAAATTTGTAAAATAATTGTATTACTATATTTGTATGGTAACTTAATATATCATATGTTTGTGAAATATTATTAAAGAAACACATTTTTAAGTGGTAATTTTAGATATATGTGAGGAGGAAAGTCTGTTATGAACGATAAGTGCAAGTGTCACTTGATGCGACATTTGCATTTGGATAGTATTTAAGATAGTGCTTAGCCTAGCCGTTTTGAGTGTTATAATTATTATATATTAAATTTATTTGAATATATATAAAAAATTAATAAAAAATAAATTTTATATTTAAAATAAAAAGTCTACATTCAAATTTCAGATATAGAAAATATTAAAACGATGTTCAAAAGCGAAAAAATGAATAAATTTTATAAATAAAGTAAAAAAGATTACATCTGAAATATAGAGCAAAATGCGTTCTTGTATTATTATTATCAAAATTATGTTTAACTCATTGCTAATTTAAAAAAAAATACAGAAAATAAATTAAATGTGAAAATAAATAAATTATATATCTGATATTAAAAAAAAATAAATATACACTCTCTCAAGAGTATGGCTGCTAATCGGATTGACATCTATCACTTCTCTCGCAAGAATTAATATCCAAAAGAGAAACCGAATGGTGTGATACCAACAGGGGGTTGCACCTCGCGGTATATTTGAATTTGTTATTTTTTATATAGTTTTATATTATTAAATTAAATTAAATATTTTTATTTTTTATATTTTGAATATTAAAATTTATTTTTATTTTACTAATTTTTTATAATCAGGTAGCAGTATTGATAACAATTATACATACACACGCACACTAAAGATGAAAGGCAGGGTCCTAATTAAGAGGGACAAGCAGCATCCTCCTATCCAAAAATTTGTGGTCGGCAGCTTTGTTGGCCTCTGGGAACTGAGTGCATAAGGTCTACAAATTGCATCCACAAACCTTCTTAACTAAATATGTGATCCACAGATGAAGCATATGTACTACTTAATAGATGAAAACAAAACTTGACATGCCTTTTACCAGAAGTTGTATTGTATTCATGGGATTCTCGACAACGAATTTCGGATATGATTCTCGTTAAAAAACCCTTTTTAAATATGTGGCAGTCCAGTTTTATGACTAACCCCACCTGTGAACTTTTCGTTTTTACCTCCAGGATTTGATGGTCTTCAACTTGTAAGCTTTTTCTTTATATGCTCGTTATTATCGAGAATGTTAATGTCGGTTGTAACCTTTTCTCAGTGTTTCCTTTTTCGATAAGATTTTGGAAACCATTCAAAAAAATTTACAGTCGAAGCTTCATTTCCTATTCAGTTCCATCGACGTCTATCAGTTAGTAGTCATGTCTTAAAAAAAAAAAAGAAAGGAATCAAAAGGAACACAAAACTTCATGGATGATCAGAAAAGATATGGTGTTTTGAAGGATAACTGATCTTCCTTAGAAATTAATATGTTGCATATTATTAGAACTCAAACTATTGTGAATGCCTACCAATAGAATTACAAAGATTCTCTAATGAATCCTCCACCATCAAATCATCATCCCATCCGTCTTTGAAAGCTTGATTCAACCCTTGGATGAATCCCTTAGACTGCGCCTCACAGTAAGCTAGATATTCCGCCACAGCCCTGGCATCCTTACTCCACAAGCCAAATTGACCACCGTAGCCTCTGAAGGAGGGACTATATCCGGCCACCGTCTTTACATATTCGACCAGCCCGTCGAGAAGCCACGGTGGAGCCCTAAACAGCCATATGCGGGTCATTCCCTGTAAAACCATTGATGTAACTTGATGATCAAGGTTTTTAGTAGTTACATCCATGACTGATGGACTTAGATTTATAACAAACTCAAACTGATTATGGTTTGTGACCATGTCCAAGTTGGTGAAGTTGGTAGTAGTAGGCGATCCCAATCGGAGAGTGACGTGGTTGACTATCTTCTTGGGGTGATTGATATTCGGATAAAGAAGGTTTTGGATGAAGGAGCTCGTATTTTGGATAATACGGATGGCTTTGTCATTGGACACGTACAAGAGAGTGAAGCGTTTGCCTGCTGGAGAATCTTTGACATCGTTGATTACTGTGATATCAAAGCCTTTTGAAGCTTCGTAGTTTGCCCAAATGGAGATAACTCCGATGGAGATTAAGAATAAAAGCCGCAGAATCACACTGCTGGAATTCGTGGATGAAGAAGAGCTGGGGATTGGGGTAGCAGTAGCAGAGAGGAGGGGTAGAAAGAGCTGCGACTGTTGTTGGTCTTTCATGGCAAAAATGTGGGTGTTGAATGAAGGAAAGGTAATCACTAATTATTAAATAATTAATTCTACAACTCATCGTCAGGAGAGGGTGAGGGCCCCAGCCAAATGTGCCTTGCTGATTGCCGGCGAATGTGATTTTCAATTGTCCTTTCACATTATTGCTTCTCTGAAAAACTTAAATGGATAAAGATTGGTAATTCTTTAAGTACAAAATTTTAGAACATTTCTTATGATTTATAAATATTTTTATTATTATCTCACTAAAAATTATTATATTATGCTTTTACTTTTGTTACATAATGATTTTAGTTTGTGACCCTATTAAGTCAAATTTTTAATTTCCCTAGGAGTTACATAAATAGTAAATACAGCTTTCGGTACAGCTTTTTATTTCTTTGATGAGATATTAAAATTGGTTAAAAAAATAAATAAAAATATTATAAAAAATGAGTAAACAATGATAATATTATGTATTTAAAAATTAAATTTAATTACAATTTAATATAGTTACAGTTACTATTAGAGTTCTATTTAGATATTTTGAAAAATTTTACAAAAATAAAATGTAAACCAATAAAACTGAATAAAAATATAGAAAATAAACATCCAAAGAAAGAATCTGTACTGAATGTGGGGAAAAGAAAAAAGGCCGCCGCGACACGAGAAATATAGCTCTTCATTCGTTGTATCTATAAGTGCCATATTTTAGTAAATATTGATTTTATTAATTAATATTACCTTATTCCCACTTGCAAGAGTATTTTAAAAAAAAAAAATAACTTGCCTTATTAAAATACAACTTTGTATTCATTATTAATTACATTACATCCATTCTTTTTGTTTTAGTTGTAGGATTTTTGGATGAGACTCGTTATATTAGCTGTATAATTGTTAGTTATTAGAAGTTTTTTTAAAATTAAACTAGTTAACAAATCTCTCGGTTGATCAATATTTTATAAGATTGATCTAGTTTAGAAATTTAAAAATAAAATTTTATTAAAATATTTATAAAATAAAATATATTTATACTATTTAAAATAAAAACTTAAAAATCAATATGAATGTGATTTTATTTTACATTTTATTGATCTGATCGGCTTATCTAATCTAATTTTTAAGATCGCGATCACTACAATAAATTATATTTTTATGGTGATATTTTTGTGAGGAAATTAAAGTAGCCACTAAAATTTTTTTTAAAAAAAAAAAGAAAGGAAAAGGCTTAGTACAGCAGCGAATCCAACATTCACTAAAAATTATAAATTTTTTGAGGGAAGTCATATTTTGCCATTTAAGGCAAAAAAAATAATATTTTTAAAATTAGATCAGAAATTAAACTCATCAGTTAATTTATTCTCAAATTGGCGATTTGATGAATTTCATTAATTTAATTCAATAAATAAGTTTTTAAATTATTTTACAAAATATATAAATAATACTGAAAATATTAAAATTAAAAAATATATAATATGTAAAATAATAAAAATATTTTTGATATTTAAATTTAAAATAAAATAATATATTTTTAAAATTTTTTATAAAATGATATAATTTTAAGTTGAATCAATTCTCTCCGATTTATATTTTTTACTGAATTTTTTTTTTATCGGTTCTGTAAAGAAACAATTGAAGTTTCTGGCTTCATGTCCCTATTACTGAATCACTTTAACCTTATCAAATGATGTCCTATAGTTTCTGATTTTGCAAAATTATTGCCATGTGTTCATACCGTCTCTTGAAATCATTTTGGACCGTGAAAATCGCAATCACTATTTTTGTCTTTTGTCAATTGGAACACTACATGCTATTTCATATTATTACTATTATTATTTTTAAATTCTTGCCCATTAATTCCCACCCTACCACCAACAACCACTTAAAATATCATGTACTAGTATCATATTATATCATGAAGTTGAATGTACCGTTAAAAATTAATGTATATATTATTAAAAAATAATGTGCATTGCATTCAATTCAATATTAATATATATAAATTTAATAAATATGTATTTTAAAATTAATATACATACAGTTAATATCAAATTTATATGTAAATTTGAGTATACAAAGCAACATAAATTCAAATTCATGAAATAATTTGCAGTCAGCAAGGCATATCTCATAACGGAAACTAAACTATCATGCATTAATGCCGCAGCTCAAAAGGGCATCAGAAATTCAGAATACAATTAAGCCCAAAGAGAGATTGCGAGGTTAATATTTAATCCATAGTTTCAACATCTCCCACACCTCTATGGGCCATGGGGAGAAGCTAATAACTGGACAGGACCAGTCTTTGGCAAATGGCATTGAGGTTGGTCCCCATTCTTTTCTTTATCGACTAGCCTAGGGGAGAAGTACTGTGGATCACTCAATTATATAGAAATTCTGTTCAAATAAGTTGTCCTGTAGTCCATAGTTCAATTTCCCAGGATAATTCAAAGATAGATGACAAGAATTAGCAGAATTTTATGGCATTTCGGACACTAATCTGCCTTAATGTATTAATGAAGATGAGATTGTTTAGAAGTGAACAATTGAGAAATCGAACCTCCTTAATAAAATTTCCTCTCCCAATGCATTAATACATATTAGAGTGGTCAATTTTATATGCTTCCATCTTATGTTCTTTGATAATATACTAAAATTTGCATATGTTAGAGAATATCGCAACATCACATATCAGCCCAGCACAAGGATAAGAACTTATGAGGAAATTTCTTTAAGGCCTAAGCCCAAAAGCACAATTATTGCAATATTCCCACCTTGGGGCTTCAATTTTCTTTTTCTGGGTTTGGCAGTTGCCAGGGCAATGTGTTCGATTCATTCCTTCTCGAGACATTTGGGGCTTGTTTGGATTGATGGTTTATAAAGGATTGAAAGAGTTATTAATGAAATGGAATAGATAAGTTTGGTTTTAAAAAAAAAAATGTTAAATTATATTTGTATTTGGGATGGTAGGAATGGAAATAAATGGTTCGAGATTAATTTTGTTTGTTTACAATGGAATGAAATGAAATGTTAACTTAAAATTGATAAAAATACTCTTAAGTTAATGATCAATTTAATTTAATTAAGAACATTATGTGACTTGATTTAATTTAATGTATTTAATTATGAGAAATTAAATTCTTATATGAGAATAATTTTATTAATTTTGAGAAATCAAATCATTTATGAGAAATATTCCATGCCATGAAAATAATTAATTATGAATGATTGTTATTTAATTTAAATAAATTTAATGTTAATTTATTTAAGTGAAAATATTATATTTATATTTAAGAGAATTAATATAAACATGCTAATTTATATATTTTATGAAAATTAATTTAATTATGGATGAAAATTTTAATTTTATGAAAATTAAATATTTTGGGCATAGATTTTAATTATAGGAATTTTGACTATTATATTAAATTAAAATAAAAATGAAAAAAAGTAAAAAAAAAAAAAAAAGGAACACATTTTGGTCAAAAGCCTCAAAATAAGGGCAAAATTGTCTTTTTATTTTCAAACCATGGAAACACCCCAATTTGGGGTGTTCCAATATGTTGATTTGGGCGGTTTTAAAAAGATTTACTAAAATCTTTCAAACCACTTCATTTCACTTCAATTCATTTTATCCAAACATAAAATTATTTTCTAAACCAATTCTTTCTCTTTCATTTCATTATAAACCTTCAAACCAAACATACTTTTGGAATCCTATTGATGGCTTTGTAAGAGTGTCCACGCAGATTGGTTCGATCTATTTTAATTTAATTTTTATTAAAATTAAATTAATCAAAATTTTAAATTTATAAAAATGAAATTGAATTAAATAAAAGTAAATTTAATTTGATTTAGTTTTAAATTAATTTTATTACAAATAATTTTTGAAATTTTTAATTTAAATTATATTATTTAATTATTTATAAATATGAAACTTACTATGTACATATTGAATATATTTAACTTATTTTAAATATAAAATTATATTTAAATGATTTATTTAAAAGTGTTCTGCGTTCTAATGTCCTTTTCCAATCAACAGCTCAAATTAAAAGATTCTTATCTAACGGACGCTTAGAATCACTAATGCACTATAGTCTATTTCAGAAGTGAATAATTTAAAAAACAATAACAGAAAAAATTAAAAATTCTTTCATTCATTAATTTCCCAATATACAGCAGCCTATCTAAACTAACACGTACTCATGCCACAAAATTCAAAATGTCAGGCTCGCCAGTTGAAATTGAGCAATTAATTGTGTGGATTAACATTAAACATCCTTAACTAAATATGGGATCCACAAAATAGTAGGGATGAAACCACTGGATTTAATAGATGAAAACAAAACTTGACAAGCCTTTCAGCAGAAGTTGCAATCACAGGGATTGATGTTGTGGATTCTTGTCCAGCGATTTTGGATATGGCTAACTTTGCTAAAAATGTGTTAATCTAATCTCAAAGGAAGATAACTAGTCCAGCTCTGAACTTTTTCTTATTTTGTTTTATTTTTCTTAGAATTTGATTTCTTATTTTATTTTATTTTCATTAGAATTTGATGTATTGGACATTTGAACCTTTTCTTTTAGACTGTACAATAGATTTATTATTATATTTTTTTTTTTTATTGATGGACAATTTTAAAAACACACTTATCACATCGATCATATACTTTATTTCTAAATGAAATCAATTTTCATTAGTTAACTATCCTTTTTTTCGTAAAAGAAAATGAGTGAAAATAACAAAACTTGATGGCATTAGCACTTCACCATGGATAAAGCTGGTGTGTCATCCTCATCCTCATTCTTATCCCCCCAATTAATTTTAATAATAGGTCATGTTATAATCCAAGCTTGATAATAATAACTAATTAATTTTTCTTTAATGCCTCCATCATTAGTATTATTGAAGCTTAATTTCCACAAACAAGAACGAGAGAATTATTTTAAAGGAAAAAAAATTTTAAAAATTCACTTTATATAGCTTTAAATATAAAATTGAAATTTTGAGAAAATATTTTATTTTATAGCTTTTTTTTGTAATAATTTTAACTTGTTTTATTTAAATGAATTATGCAAGAGTAGATAACTCCATTAAATAGATAAATTTCAATTATATTCTAAAAAAAATCCGGGCTTTAAGACTTTCTACTCAAGTTGAAGTAATCATTTCAAAAATAAATTATGAATTCAGCCTACATATTATCTCAATAATTAAAAAGAAAAAAAAAGGAGGAAAAATGTGTATAGATGAATCCTCTAGCCGAATATCGTAATGACTTGGATGCACTTTTTCAAAGAAGATGGCTTAGGCAAAAGGAACCTTACATAACAATTGACAGAGGGTGGGCCTAGACATCATGTGGAATGGTTGGACCATCCTTGCTTCAAAAGGGCACGTAATCAATAGGGATCAATCTCATGACATTAAGTAATTGTTGGCATATTGAGCTCATATTCCATGGAAGGGCCAAGGATGAGTAATATTCAGACGTGGGGTCAGTATTTGAGCCATTGGTCGCCATATTGGTTGGACATGGATCAAAATGCACCATGTTTAGAACATGGGTTTGGTCCCATCCCAACTAACACAGAGTTTTACATAATTATTACGTAGAGGAGACATTAAGAGTTGTAAACGAGTAATGGTTTAATTATGAGTGGTTGAACCGTATGTTGTTGTGTAGGATGGACTCAAAGGTCAAATGTAGTGGCTTAATGAGAAAGTCAAGTTCACCAACCAAAAAAATTATGAGCTTATGATTCCAACTCAATCACACAAACACAATTAACAATATATTATTTCGTTGGTATTTTGTTTTAAATCTTCAATTAGGAGTCCTTAAAATCATTATAAACTACTGTGGCGGATGTCATCATGTTTTATTGTTTATGACTATACGTATTGCATATGCATGTTCTAAAAATTAGTTGTTATATCATTCTTCAGTGAATCAAATAAATATATTAACATTTCTTTTAATTAATAAGAGTGAGACCTCATTGGTTTTGAGCCATAGGATATTCATTGCCATGGCCTATCGACTAAACACAGCAAAATTTTTTGAATTGAGATCTAAAATTGAAATATCATTTTAAAAGAGGTCTTTAGCATTATGGTTAGGAAACTTATGATTAAATGTAATTTTAAAAATATTATTATTGTATTTGTTATACTTGAATATTTGTAATTATCTATCTAATTATTTTAGTTGTGTAAGTTTACTTTTATTTAGTCATTAATATGATAAATTGCTATCATATAAAAAATTCTATTTAAAAGGATTATTTTAAACAAATTCAAATTCAAATAGAGAAATGAAAAGGATAATATAAATTATATATGCACTCAAGGATAATTTTAAAAAACTTGAGAATAGAACTATCATTTGATCTTTACCTAGTCAAATAAAGCATTAAAACGAATATATAAATTATAAATGAAATGAGAAGTTAGTCGCAGGGAGTTTGAACTCCTTATAGTGAAATTTTATTTTAAAATTTTATATATATATATATATATACACAGAGAGAGAGAGAGAGAGAGAGCACTGATACAAATATAATACCATATAAATATAGGATATGCTAACTTTCCCAAATTAGCATATAAGGTACAAATTACATTGCAAAAATATCAAACATGACATAACACCAATAAATAATTAACATTAAATTATCCATGCTTTAGAGTTTGATATTTATATGCCAACAACAGTTTTTTCATATTTAGGCAAGAAGTACTCAAATTTAAAAGATGGGAACAAACTTTTAATTTTAAAGATTATTATCTGTAATAGCGCACACTATAATATCGTACATATTATAATAATATCGTAATTAATATGATTTTAAAATATTAAATAATATATATAATTATTTATTATTTTAAATAATTTAAAATTTATTTATTATTATTATTTTATAATAATATATATGTTACCGTAAAATTCTCCTATATGTAACTATTCGTGAATAGAGACTAACGAGTTGCGTCATTAATCAAGTGGGCGTGATGCCTAAAATGTCGATCACATGATGGAAACCACGAATCTGACCTACTCATTCATTTCTTGGACGCGGTACTTTTCAGTGAAAGCCCACACCAGGAGAATTCACTGTTGTACTGAATCAAGTTCATGGGCCCACCAAATCCCATTTCAGTAGAAGAGCAAAGATAGTAATGTACATATAATATTTTGTACTTTTAATATTTAAAATATGTACGACAGTAAATACATAAGAGTTTATTGTTTTCATAATTATTGTTTTATTTCTTTTTATGAAAAAACTTCTTTTTTCTTACTTAAATATTAATGATTTGTTTATTATTTTAACAAAACTTCCTCTTTTTTGTTTTAAATACACATTTATACTTTTATAAATCTATTTTTTTATTTAGTATTACATTGATATTATTATTCTTATTATATGTTTAGAAAAACATAGACTTTTTTCACAAAAAAAATTGGTATAAGCCGTAAGTTTATCAATTTTAATATTACAAAATAAATTAAAAATATCAAAATATTTAACTATAAAAAATAATATACAGTTTATAAAAAATAACCTACAATTCATACTAAATGAACTCACAGTTTACAAAAAATAAATATATAGTTTACTGATAAAAAATTTATAATTTATATTAAAATAGATATACAATTTATAAAAAAAAATGAATCTACTGCTTATAAAAATTAACCTATAATTTATTGAAAATAAATCTATAGTTTATATCAAAATATACCTATAGTTTAAAAAAAACTTATAATTTACAAGAAATGAACCTACAATTTACAAAACATAAATCTATAATTTACTGATAATAAATCTAAAATTTATACCAAAACAAACCTGCAATTTATAAAAATGAACCTACAATTTACTAATAATTAATTTATAATTTATACTAAATGAATCTACAGTTCACAAAAAAATGAACCAGTATATTTAAAGTAATTAACCTAAACCATATAACAAATAAATCACATAAAAAACAGAAATTTTATTTAATAATATTAAACATAAATTAATATAATATTATATTAAAATAAAAATATATCAACATAATATGCAATATAATTTAATATAATAATGTAATAATATAAATTAATTAATACAATAATTTAAATTATATAAAATATTTCTATAGAATTATATATAATAACATAAATTATATAATTATAATAATATAATATAATTAAATAATATAAAATAATTATATATTAATTTAATTATAAGTTGTATAAAAAAATTATATAAAATATATAAAAACACATAAAAATTTTGTTTATAAAAAAATAAAAAATAATAAAAAGTTGCATGTGAAGTTAAATGTGTGTGGAGCACATCACTTTATTTTTTAATTCTCACAGGTGCCTTAAACCTTTAATTCATATTGCTATATGATCAAATGGTTTGAAAATCAATTCACGCATGGTTTGCCAAATAGAAATGGTGTACGTGGCAAGCTCATCTACAATGTCTATACGCATACTTTTAAGTATCATTTTCTTTTTTTTATAATATTTTTTATTTTAGAAATATTTATTAATAAATACAAAATAAAAAACATATTTTATTTTTAAATATTTATTTTAAACTTAAAAAAGATGACAGCGATGTTAAACATAATAACGTAATTTCAAAATTTTTTATTTAACTATTTCATTATTAGGATAATGATCTAGTAATTGAAATATATATATATATATATAGAGAGAGAGAGAGAGAGAATGGATTATGCCTACATTTCCAGTGGCTCTTTGCTGATGTATCGCTCTCATCTTGTTACCTTAGCACCGGTGTCCCACTTTTTGGCTGATGTGTAATCCTCATCTTTCTTGATTAACTGAATTGACTTGGTTAATCAAAGTATAGCTAAGATTTTCCAATTCTTTAGGCCCATATTGATTTTATTCTCCCCACAAGCTGTAGTGGATGATTATATCTTGCATAAAATTGTGTTCTATTAGGATACGATGCAACATTCAGTCATTTCAGGTTGAAATGAAATAATTTGCACAAATTTTATACATTTATTTGTCATCAAGCCATGAGATTAAACTTTGTACTAGTTTAAGCCATGTGATTATCTAGTTATTATCAAATTTTATTGTCATAATAGAGATCAATAGCTTTTCTATTCCAATAAAATAAAATTTGATTTAGGGAGTGTTTGGTTGCCGGAATTTGATATTTTCTATTTGGAATCACATTATTGGGGAAGTAATTTTTAGAAAAGTAATTTTAGAAATATAAAATTTTTTCATTTGATCAAATATAAGATTTTTCTAAAAATTCAAAATTAATTTGTTTGGTTTATACCTATAAAAGTTGAAAAAAATTAATTTAGATTACTATTATGTAATGCAATTGTATATTTATTTAACTAATTCATATATTTTATACAATAAAATTTATCATAATGATAAATTTAGTATAAAATATAAATATTATTCAAAGAACTAAATAATTATAAATTTATCACAATGATCAACTTAATATGAAATATATATAATCTTCAAATTTTATCATATAAATTTTATCAAGCATGCTATCTAGCCAAAATAAGTATTTAAATATACAGTTTCATGATAATAAAATTAAAAAATCTAAAAAAATATAATTACTTAATAAATAATACAAGACTTTAGCTTCCAATAATTTAGTTTTGATTTAGTAAATAAAATTACATATAAGGTTATATATGTCTATATATTATATTAATTAAAGATATAATTGTCTATACATAATTGTATAATTTATAATAGATATGAGAAAGTAACTTTTTCATCCCTTAAAGTGAGAAAGTACTATCCTATATAGATGAAAAAGTAAAAGTTAAATTTAACTTTTTTGAGAATATAATATTTTTGTGCAAATCAAATACTAGAATTTGACATTTTTGAACTATTTTTTATTAACAATCTGGCAATCAAACGCCCCTTTAGATAAATGTTAATAACAATTGCTTATTAATTTCTTTCTAACACTGTTCATTTAATTAGTTTGCACCATCTTTTAATTTTAAAAGATAATATCTAAACATTAATGAGCCACTCAATATAATAAATAATTTTAAAATTTTTAGAATTAAGAAATAATGTAAATCAATCTAATAATAAATATTAGAAAAAATTATTAATAAATAACTGTTGTTAATATTTTTATTATTTTATTAATCCTTCTAGTCTTCAATATAGAGAAAAAATAAAATAAAATCTTCACATCCCTTTCTTGACTCCCAAATTCATTCTTCAAATATTACAAAGGACAAATGGCTGCTAAGTACAAATAATGAAAATGAGTAACTATTGACTAACTGACACTTAGGAATTTTAAATTTTATCGATTTAGTTATAATATTAAATTGCTAATAATAATTGACACATTAAACCAAACATAAATTGAAATGCTTAGATCATCAAATTTGGCTTCTTTTTTTTGTCCAGAAATTTGGCAAATTCGAAACAAAGTCACCAGACGAAACCTGATTTTTGACAAAATAAAGGACTAATAGTGCAAGGTTGGGTCAAAAAGGAAGGGCCGGCCCACGTACTTACTAACAAAAATTATGTGCAACCAGCTGTAATCTGAATCAACACTGACCCACTTAAATAATCAGGGAGATGAAAGGCAGAGAAATTAATTTGACAAAACAATGTGACAGACCAATGAGGTTTCAGGATTCCCTTCCCCAAAGAGATATCGACTGCACCCCGCAGCCAGGGACCCATTTACCAGCAGAATACATACAAGATGACGGACTACTGCAACCAAAAAATGCTTCCTTCTTTGAATGATACACTTGAAGACTATGAAGGGCGGCGTATAGTTCCATTAAAAAATATATATATATTCGAATTTGAATCATATTAAAATATATCCAAATTAGTTTTGGATTATTTAAAAAAATAATTTTATTACTATGATTTTATTCAAATAGAAAAATTATTTTGTACATGCAAATTTATGCTAATTTATATGCTTAAAAAGATGAATAAAATTATTTTATGCCACTCATCTAAAAAATTTTAGAACTATAGTTAAAGATCTTGATATGATCAAATTATAACTAATTAATTATTTTCTTTTATATTTATAAATTAATATAATATGGCACTATACAATATAACACGAATAATTAGTTGTATATATAATTAAAAAGTCCAAATTTGTTAGTCAATACAACTTTTATCAGTTTGTGACTAGGGGCAATGTTAATAATAAAACCTGCATAGTGGCAATAATTGTACCTTAGAAACTAAATTAAAAAAGCTACTAGACTAATAATTTAGTAATTATGTATTAAATTTATAAAAAAAATTTAATGTACCATCAAAATTAAAATATAGACGATAACTTTAACAGGTTTGGAAAGTAATTATGTCCCGTGCCAAATGCGACCAATAAATTTAGAAGCAAGTAATTATGTGTCTCGTACCAACAGCAACAGATGGGGAAGCAGAATGAAATATGCGACCCACAAATTTTTTTACTTCATTTTCTATTCATTCTCTCTGGTTTCTGTCCCACAGCATTTGGTTATTTTGCAGCACCGCAACCCAATTTCTATCTCAATTTTAATATATATATATATATATATTCCACCCCTTTTTTTTTTTTTTTCTACTTTTAATGGCATTTCAAATTCATTATTGTAGTAATGGACTAACAATAATGGGCTTAGTGGCCTACACATGCAAAGGCGAAGGTTCATGTGCGAGCGAGAGGGTGAGCTCACCCCAACACAGCCGGCATTTGTGATCGTTACCCAAAAGTAAATTGATTGTGGCGAGGGAATCCGAAATTAAAAAAGTGAGAGATGAATCTAAAATTTCTGTTTCCTTTTGCTTTTCATGAATGTGATTATGAGATATGGACTCATAACTTATTGCCAACTTTGCTAGTTTAATTTGCACCTTTCAAATTAAAGATTTTGGCTGAAGTGATAATGTTTGTCTTTTATTATTTTAAATTCAAATTTATTAAAAAATTATAAAAGATAATTTTTTTTGAATTTTACTATATTCCGAGTAAATAAACTCACTTGAATCAATCAAAAAAGACAAATGGAATAAAATTCAAAATTTCTGATTGCATAAAAAAATTGCATTTTTTATGAGGTCATGATGGAATCCTATTTTTCTCAATGTGGGGTTTTAGATTTCTTTCCATCTATTCTATGTTAATATATTTTTTCATCTTTAATTTGCAAAAAAATTGTCAAAATATGCTTTGTCAACAACTGATCCTATCACACAAACTGCTAATTAACTCTCAATCACAATACCAATATTTAGTTAATTCAACTCACCCTACAACAAACCCTAGCCACTTCAAGCCACTTTTTTTTTAAAAAAAACAATTCATTCCTTTTAGTATTTTAGGACTATCATCAGTTTATTCTACCGACGATAAATTCATTTTCTTTTTATTTTTTTATTTTATTTAATAAATTGAATTGTCTTTACCCTATTTATCAGTTTTCATTTATTTTGTCTTTTTTTTAGAGTTTTTATTTTATTATTATTATTTTGTTTCTTTTTTTCGCAAATTTTTATTTCTTTTTTTGAGAGTTTTAGTGGTTTGAAATCGATTACCTAGTAATATATGATGATATATTATTGGACATCGTCTCTTAAATGTATTTTAACGTACTATATGAATTTCAGTTTATATCGTACTATAACACCATATTTGGTGGGATCTTCATAATTGATAAAAATGCAGAGTTATCAAATAAAATTTATGGTGAAAATAGAACCGTGATTTCAAAATTGAGTCAATATGCAGGTATTAGTTATATAAAAAAATCGAGTTCATATTAATACTCTACATCATAAGATTATTTTTTTTTATAAATATCATATGACCATTTTATGGATGGAAATATTTTTTTATTATTAAAAAAAAAAAAACTGATCTTGATAGAAGATGTTCCAATGATGTACCTATTACTTCTTAATATAAGAATTTATTTCCTATTCTAAAAAAATGAGTGGTTTATAGATATGGGTAATTTTAGCACTAGAAAATGCATGATTTGGCATGATTTTGCTTCTTCGTGATTAAATTAAGTGCAAACCCTATGTCTAATCTTTCATTAATCTTTTTAATCATCATTTTCAATGAATAATGATACGAGTATAGGAATTGCAATGACTTCACGAACTATTTTGATGAAATTACCATTAGGGTAAATTAATGTCACTTTCGGTTCTATAGAAAGAAAGAATATTTCCCCACCTAATTAATTCTAAACACTCCAAACTTATGTGATGCACTAATAAGTATAGGAAATGTACGTATTTGTCTTGGTTATATCTATGGCGACAAAAAGATTGATAGTTTATTATATAAGATTCTATTAATTATAATAAAATTAACTATCCACAATGATAATCCACCGACTAAATGCAACCATTTTCTATGCTCCTATTTTTTTTATCAAATATTTGAAAGAAAAATGGAAGGATAAAGATTATTTTAAATTAGTTTAGTGATGTATTGAAAGAAAATTATTAAAATTATAATTTATTATCTAAATGTAAACTTAATTATTTCATTCCTAGTCATTAATTCACGTTGCATATACTCTAATGGTAAAATTTTATTATAATTTTAATATATAATTCAATATGATATTATAATTTTATACAGTAACTAATTATGAAAGATTTATTTTTTCTGTTTGAAACTTTTCTGACATGAAATTTATATTGTATTTGAGTTATAATTGCATAAAATTTTTAAAAATGATGTGATAGATTTAAAAAATTAATAAAATAAAATAATTATTTGACACATAAAAAAAATTACGTAACATAAATTTCAAGACTATGTATATATATATATTGATTACAAGAAGTAAAAATTTGATGTTCACATTCTTATTTTTCCGATTCCATTGTACATTCGTCGTTGTATTTCATCATCACAACTATTAGAAATGATAATCTTATCCCACATTAGAAAATGTAATTGAAATGAAAGGGTTTATAATTAGAAATTTCTTCAACATTTGGAAAGTCAATTACTTTTGTGTTGCATGATTCCAATGTCCAGTAATAGAGCACACAAATAGGATTGAGTATGATTGGTTGAGTTTGGTATTTTAAAAAATATTAAAATTGGATTGGATTATTGATTTTTTAAAAAATTGAAAGACAATTCAAACCTAAAAAAATGAAAGACTGGATTTAATTATATTGAAAAAAATTAATCCTAATAAATTCAATTCTAATTGGTTTATTTAATTTAGTTCAATTGAATTAATCGGTGTTTGGTTTCAAATTAAAAAAATTATATTTAAATAAATTCAAAACTTTCAATATAGCAATTTAAATTTTTATATTATCATGAAAAACTAAATTGATGCAATTATATATATATATATATATATACACACACACACATACAAAAATGAATTTTTCGGTTCAAGTCAGTTTTATTTTCATTATCATTTCGATTATTAACAGAGAATTAGTCATCTACTCATAAAATTTTTTTATTATTAATTTCAATATAATCTTCAAAAAATTTTATTTATTTTTATTTAATATCAATATTACAATTATTTGATTCGATTCAATTACTTTGAGAATGATGCTTACCGCTACACACAAATACCATTTGACATTATGCTATAGACCCTACCCTTCTTAAAAAGAAATACTTTATTGATCCCAAAATGATTGATAAAATTTCATTTCAATATAAGTTAAGAAAGTTACTTAATTATAGTTATTTTGTGTATTTCTCAACTTTCTTACTAAAATACCTCCATTTATTTTTTGTATTTTATCAATATTAATAAAGAATAGTTATTATTTAAACTAAAAAAATTGGTGATAATATTTAAATGTTAGTATTAAAATGATTATTGGAGCTTAAGAAAATTTATCGAAGAGTATAATTTTTTCTTTGCATAGAAAAAATAAATTCAAAGTAAAAAATATATATATAGTAATTTATTGATAGTATAAAAATAGATGTCAATTAATAAAGTATATTAAATAATTATTTGATTAATTATTAAAAAAAAAGTTATCAAATATTTTAAAATATTTAAAATAAAAATTTTATCAATTATTTTGAAACGGAGATAGTATTATATAATTTAGGACTCTATGCTTAGGATGCTTTTAGTGCATGCTTATGGTAAAGAGAGTACTGCCTAAATTTAATTCTGAAGTCAACAACTTGATGTTGAAACATGTATAAAGGACATATTTTCAATAGGCGAATTTAGGGCAGGCAAAGCGCAGACCATCATAATTCGTTGTTGTCCACACAAAGGTTCGATTGGTATAGTCACAAATTGAAGGGCTACCAATCGAAATTTCATATGTACCGTGGGGATGTGGTTTCAAAGACAGCTTTAGCCAATAGAGTAATTGATCTGAAATGAGAATGATAGCCAATAGAATAATTGATTTGAAATGAGAGTGATCTTTGATTTTCAAGGCAAGACGCTCCATGATCTTGCAAAACGTATATAATTAATTCCCTGAAAAGCCTAATTAATACTACATATCGAATTTAATTAGCATGCAAATCCTGATTTTTGTTTATCACATACGCAGTTGAAGATTTTCAAACCATTTAGAGTGTTTCTAGTGTAGAAACATAATACCAATTTTTCTCAACATGTCTTGCTTCTTTCATATATATATATATATATATATGTTTGCATAATTGGTTGTTCCTTTATTTCTAAAAAAAGAATTATTAGTTGTCCCTTTATTTCCAAAAAAAAGAATTAAATATTCTCAAAATAGAAACCCTAAATTAATTTTAAAATTCCATTAAAAAAAGAGTGGAGATAATGTTGTTATTCTTGATTTTTTATAATTTTTTATTCTTGAATTTCTTTGAATAGTCCCCTTGTTTTGTCCAGTACTTTCTATTTTCCAACTTGTTATTTTTTTATGAGAGATTCAATGGACCAAAAATCATGAAAAATTATTAAATTCAAGACTTTTCACTCCATAAAATGAGGAGACCAATCAAGCTACTTTTCATTTTTTTTTTAAATTGCTATTTTTAGGAGAAACTTTTCCAAATCAATAGATAAAAACAATAAACAATTCCAAATCTTAATTTCTTGCTAACATTTTTGAGTCTTTCCAATGAGAGATGAGCTAATTTCAAAACTCAATCATTCTACACGTGAATTTGCTTACTCTGTATTATATTAATAATAATTTTATATCAAAATCAGATTATCTTATAAAGTTATAACCCATTTTTTATCATAAAGTTATAATCCAATTAAATAATTTATCTTTAACCAAATTAAGAAAAATTAATAAATTGCCCATAGCATAACGTGCAAAAAATGATATTAAAAAAGGGGGCCACATGTAGATCATACTTTCTCTTAATAATTTAAGACATAGCAAAGCAAGGAGTGAAAAATAGCAAAGCAAGGAGTGAGATGTTGTTTACCCTCAAAATCTCAAGATTAAAATTCAAATAATTGAATTTAGTAGTCATATACTGTCAGTATCAAATTTCAAGGATAAATAAAAAAAAAATAATTGACTAAAGTCAATTATAACTGATATGTAGATATGAAAATTGTCAATCAAAATATGAGTATGTAGGTTAAAGCCATAAACTTAGTGATATTTAGGCAAGTGGCGTTGTTAACCAAAAACAAACTCAAGAGAAAAAAAAAAAAGAGATTTGAAGAAAAATAATGTAAATCTGTGTATAGGGTTCAAAATCTTTTTTCTATATATCAACTTGGTTTAAGTATTGTACAAGAGTTCTAACTAAATGTAAAATTTATCTACATAATTATATATACACATACAAACTCTATCTACAAGTTGTAAATAAACTCTAAATAATTAAAAACAAGCCTATGATACACACAAGCTAAACACAAAGCCCATTATACTCTAAGTCTAATATTCAATTACTAAGTTTGCTTGCGAAAGTCTTTATTGTAATGTGTAAAATCCAAATCCAAAGTCCATAAAAATGAGGCGAGGTGTAACAAATATTAAAACTCCAAAGCCAAGAATACGAAATGGGGTTTTGCATATGGGGCATTATTGTTGAGATGAAAGATATGAGCTGGCTTTATCATGCGTTCAAAGAAAAACATATTTATGGCGGTGGTGAAGATAATAATTGATGCCAAAAAGGCCAACATAAGTGGAGTCTACATGGATAGATAGAATAAAACAAGCTCACATCTACCATCTCATAACCACATGGACTGGATTGAAGCATGTAAACCAACTACGCAACTCTAATTTGCCATTATCTTCCATAAGATAGTACCAAAATAAATTATTCTATATATGACAGCATTCTAACAACTACATAGTAGATTTTTTTTTTCTTTAAAAAAAAAAAAAGCAAATAGGGAACCTAAATTTTGACCAATTATTTTGGTTCTTATGGATTTCATGAAATTAACATTACCTTCTTTAATGCATTTGGCGATTTCATGAAATTAGTAAACCGGTTAAATTAAGATTAAAATTGAAAATCAGACCAAATCAATTCACTTAAAATTATGCAATTTTGTGAAAAAAAAATTAAAATTTCCAAAGATCACACTATTTTATTCAAATTTTAAATATTAAAATTGTTTTTTATTATTTTATACTTTTTTATTTTAAATATTGAAAGTATTGTTATATAAAGTTTATAAAAAAATTAAATTTTATAAAAAATTATAAATTTTAATTAATTAATTCAAATTGATCAAATTAATTGAATTAATCGAACCAAAATCAATGAACTTATTAAACTTTTTTTTTTTTTTTTTGAGAAACTTAACTGATTAAACATTGGTTATACCTTATTGAACATTTCTTTACTAACTCGCATTCTCAACGATGGAACAGCGAAGCCAGCACGTGAACCATTTGGGCCTGCCTTTTTTTCTCAAGAGTATCACACGCGCTCGTACCAGTTCGTGGCGTAAATAATCAGCCACGATTTTTTCTTTTTATCTCAATTTTGCAAGTAGTTGCCATTAAGCAAGAAGCCAATATTATTTGTTACGTGAAAATTTTAACTAAATATGATAACTGCTTTATTTTAAATGAAATTCGATCGATAAAAAGAATGTCAATTTTAAGGATTTGTAACTTTTCCATCATTTAATTTATAATGTAAGACCTTTTCAATTATTTAAAATTTTCTATAAGCAAAATAATATTTACTTTTTTCCCAAAAAATTATGATGAGAATTTATATAAATTAATCGCATATGATATAAAAAAAGGGAGGCTCAAGGCATAGACTATGCCTAGGGCTCCAAAAAATAAAAGCCTTGTAAAATTTATTTTCTTTAATATATATTGTAATTTGTTAAATTTTATTTATTTAGTTTAATTTTGAAATATGAATATTTTAAGCATTGTGAAATTTTACACAATCTTAAACCATTATTTATACTAATAAATATTAGCTATTAATTATTTTTTACCGATATCTTTAAATGATATTAAAATTAATCAAATCTTATTTATATTCAATCAAATCACAAGAAGTAAGACATTTAAGTATATTGAAAATGATTTACTTGCTAAACTTATATACAAAAGTTTAATTAGTGATTTATATCTCAAAAGTAACAAAAAGTAAATTTTAATTAATTTTTAAATTTTTGATTTTTGTCATAAAAAGACCTATTGCCTAAAATCACAAATATTATTGAGCTAAGTCTGCGTGAAAATGAATGAAAAAACAATGAAAAATTTATGAACATTCGTAGATTATTAAAACAAAAAGTTCCATGAGAGATTGTGATAAAAATGGATGTGAAAAATATTATGAACATTTTTTTATATAATTCGATAAAAAACAAATAAAAAATTAAATTATGAGAAACTTTAAAAAAAAAAAAAGAATGTCGTCTCTAGAGTTCAGAAATTTTATGGAATAAAATGCAATAATTTGAAATTTGACAGGACGCGGCTGTTCTGTTCGGTTGCTATATTATATAAATGCTTCACGCAACTCCAAGCATGAAAAGCTGAGCGTCCGACAACTAAAACTGCTACAGAAATGGCCCTTTGAAGTTGGCCTTTGGAGTAGAAAGAAATTGGTTTCCAGCTTTGGCATTCCCCGCACACAGCCACAGGCTTAGGTACTGTCAATTCCCTTTATTCAAAGCATTTCTCATTCCCTCCACTCGGCATGCTTTTTTCCTTCACAGCATGAAGTTGATTCTACTCCGTTTCTAAATAATACTTATTTGTATTAAAAGAGCAGATAAAATTTCTATTTTAAACGTTTTAAAATGATTAATAATTTTTTAATTGATCGTTAGTTAAATAATTATCTAATATATTTTTATTGATTGACATATATTTTCATGTCATTAATAAATTATACTATATTTTTAATTTTAAATTTATATCTTCAATGTTTTTTTTAAAAAATTTTCAATAATCATTTTTTATTTGAGTATAAGGTTTTAAATGTATAATTGACATCCATAAACAATATTAATACTATACTTAATTAATATTAATAAAATAAGAAAATAAATATTGATATTTTAGTAAGAAAGTGATTAAAATACACAAAATGACTATAATTAACTAACTTTTTTAATTATCGTGAAAATGAAATTTTACTAATCATTTTGATACGGAGATTTGGAAGGAAAATTAAAATTTAATTTATCGGTCATTTTTATATAATTTTTTTTAGTTCTACCCACATTTCTATCACTTTTCTTATTAATGATTTGTAAATTTTCAAAGTCCTTTAAAAAAGGATAATTTAGTCCTATTTATTTATTTGTCTCCTATATTTATGACTAATAATTAATTTTTTAATCCTAGTAAAATTCTCTAAATCGACTATTATGCATCCTCTTACCTTTAGTTTTTCATTTACATTAAAATAGCTCTTAACAAAATAAAACTAAAAAGCCAAATTATACAAAAAAAAATCATTCTTTCAAATTTTATGATGAATGGCATTGAT
The DNA here is from genome assembly GCA_949677035.1 of Omphalea diandra. Lineage (NCBI taxonomy): Eukaryota > Viridiplantae > Streptophyta > Magnoliopsida > Malpighiales > Euphorbiaceae > Omphalea > Omphalea diandra. Next base: position 1,645 of record CATIWR010487847.1, on the reverse strand, counting down.
AACTTATTTGAACTAAAAAAATCAATTTAATGCATATAAAAATATTTAATATTTGATCCAATTCAAATTTATTTGACTCGAAATTTTATGAGATGTTTATGTTAAGAGGAAATGAAAGATATTTTGATATGTTTGTATTGATGATAGCAAATACATCATATAACATTAGGGAATAATATCTTGCCTCCCATATTTTTTGTCAAAAGGAGATCCGCCAATGCAGCAGTTGGTTGATTTTGAGTCAGGAAAAGGCTAAATATGTGATGACCCTAGCTAATAGTTGTCTAATTATATATTTAAGCTCTTCCTTGCAAGATTTGTATTCCTTTTTTCCATCCTTTTCTGTACCCATATCTTATTCCAAAATGCAATTTCTACCTTTTGATTTTTGTTTCTTTTTGTTTTTGTCCCTTTTATTATGATTTTATAAATCCCTTTGCTCGTCGTTTTTAAAATTAAATTTTAATTAAAATATAAATTTATAACTTGAAAATAATTCTAATGTCCATCAACCTAACTCATTATTTGTTAAATACAACTCTAAGGGTTCTTTGTAATGCGGTTATGAAGCAGAAATGAACAAGATCTTAGAGTCCCATCCCCATACGTTTGTTTATGCAGGTCAATAATCTTATATATATATATATATATCAAAGGAAAAATAAACCAACATGTTGATGTGACTATTTTTTTAAGTTTGATTATGTTTAAACCACGTGACAAAAAGTTTATTCATTCATTTATTGATCTGTAATGTTGTATTAATTAACTTTTGATTCATTTATTCATTGACTTATTAGCATACTAAGTAAGTTCTTAATGTATTAATTATCGTAAATGTAACTGCATTTTTTAAAAATATATGACTATTTCATTTATATATTAATATTTAAATTTCATGGTAAATATAAGTTAATTATCTTTTAATTAAAAAACTAATTAAAAATAAATAAAATATATACAATGAAAGAAATGTATTTTAAAATAAATAAAAATTAATTATTTATCTAAATTAAATGATAAAAATATAAAATAATTTAAATAATATTAATTTAAAAATTATTTATTTAGATATTTTTATATCTAAAATAAAATATGAAAATAATTTCTTAATTATTTTATAAAAAATTTTCACACTACAATAATTAATCAATGAAAAGATATAAGATCTGGGTGGTCAGATTCTTAATTGGCTTTTTATGCCTCCCCATTATTTAGCTGGTGGCCAATCCAACCGACAAAACGGTGTAACTTCTTTCTACTCATCATTTCCCACCTTTTCTTACCTTTGATTCTCTTCATCACTGATGAAAAAATGATCCGTGATCCACGACATCAATCAAGATTGTCAAGAAAAGAAGCTTTTATATATCTTAAAGACACCAAGCTATTAGCATTAGACTATGATTTAGCATTTTTCGCTATCAAATCAGCTGACCTTGCAGCATGATTACCACTAACCGAATTAAATTAAGAGGATAGCATATCCTAATGTCAATAATACTTCCTTCAATGCCATCACATGTTTAGCCTGGTAGCCAAGGCTTTAGGTTTCATGGAAAGAGATTTGGATTTGAATATCTGTTTTAAGTATTGTAGTGAATTATTTTAAATATATTTTTTTGAGCTTTTTTTTTTTTTTTAT
>CATIWR010487804.1:0-24484 GCA_949677035.1 Omphalea diandra | reverse complement strand
ATAATTCTTATTAATTATGCATTTTTAACATGTTATTAGGAAGGAATTTCATATAGAAAGAAGATTAAATTATTTACCTCTTTTGCTAAAGCTTGAAAAGTTTTAGGTTTCTTCCTAGCTAGCTACCTTTATCTCCTTCTCGTTCTTCTTTTTCTTCTTCTTCTTCTTCTTTTTCTTCTTCTTCTTCTTCTTCTTCTTCTTCTTCTTCCTTTTTTCCTTTCTTCCTTCCTTTTTCTTTTGCTACACCTCCTCATTTCCTTTATATTCTAATCCTAAAGGGAGAGAAATTCAATTTGTATACTTACTATAATAGGACAAAATCATGATGGCTTGTTACTATTGGTTAGAAGCTTAATTTTCCTCTTTTAATCCCTTTTCTTCACTCCTTCATCACCCTTATCCATCTACTAATCCTTATATGCTCATTATACTTTTAATAAGTTCAAAAACACCATTATTTAAGATACTATAACATGCACACAACAAATGAAAATTTTCCATGCAACTATGCAAACATCATATTAATATTCAAATACCTCAAATGCTATGATGTAAGTATTTATGCTTAAATCATGTGATACATATATACAAATATATCATAATTAAAATGCAAATGAATTAGGTTGAGGATGTCACAATTCTCTCCCTCTTATAGAAATTTCATCCCTGAAATATTACTTACTATAACTTGAAAATAGATAAGGATATAGTCATCTCACATGTTCTTCTACTTTCCAAGTGACCTTTTTAGACTAGTGATGGCTCCATCTCACTTTAATCATTGGTATAACTTAATTCCTTAACTGTTTTAGTTGCTAATCCAGGATTTTTAGCTAGCTCTTCGTGATAAGTCATGTCATCAAACAATTTGATCTTTGGCTCTGATAATTATGGCTAGGATCAGAACAATAGCTTTGGAGCATAGAGTTATGGTAAAATCATGTATTTGAGATAATTTTACTAGTAATGCCAATCGATATGGCAAAGGCCTAACTCTCTTTATGATCTCATATAGCCCAATGTACCTTGGACACAACTATCCTTGTTTACCGAACCTAATAATGTCTTTCCATAGTGAAACCTTCCATTTCTTATCTATGTCTACTAACATACCTTTTTTGCCTTTCTTGAGTAGTTCACAAACATATTTTAGCTACTTGGATTTTTGCTATTATATCTTATACCATCTCAGGGGCCTCTAACTATCTCATCCCTTTAACATCCCAATGAATTAGACTTCTACATTTCCTGCCATATAAAGCTTCAAACGTTGTCATAAGAATGTTGGAATGGTATCTATTATTATATGCAAATTCCAATAAAGGAAAATAATCATCCCAAATGCCTTTGAATTCTAACAAATGAGCTTGCATTATATCCTCTAATATTTGAATAGTCCTTTTTAATTGATCATCAATCTATGGGTGAAAAGCAGTTCAAAATTCAAAAGAGTATCTAAGGCTGTTTGTTAGCTATTCAAAAAAGAGAAGTAAATCGAAGATCTCTATCTGACATAATATAAATAGGAATGCCATGTAATCTCATAACCTCAACAACATATATTTTAGCCAGCCTATGGAGTGAATATGTTTGTCATATAAGTAAGAAATGTGCAAATTTTGTGAGTCTATCTACAATAACCCAGAGAGTATTATGCCTTTTATGTGTTTAAGGAAAATTGATAACAAAATCAATTAAAATGTTCTTCCATTTTCATACAAGAATAGATAAAGGACACAATCTACATATTGGTGCTTGATGTTCTACCTTGATCTGCTGACATCATAGACATCTTGATACAAACTCAACTATATCTTTCTTCATCGTTGACCACAAAAAATGCGACTGCTGATTTCTTTAGATTTTTGTACTTATAGTGTGCATAGCATACGATGCATTATGTGCCTTTTGCATAATCTCTAATCTCATGCCATCAACATCTGGTACACATACTTGATTACCCATCACTATCATCCCATCATCTCTAATTGAAAAATTGATCTTTTTATTTTTTTGTATCTTCAATAGTATTTTTTGCAAATATAGATCCTTCATCTGAGCTTATCTAGTTTTATCATCTATCGCAACTGAAGTGTAGCCATTATGGTTGTTACATTCTCGATCTTAAATTTCACATTTAAAGCATGAAGACTAACCAGTGATGTCAAATTATAAGCAACCTTACTAGTAATAACATATAAGGCTTATTGGCTTAAAACATTAACAACTACATTAGCCTTACCTGGTTGATAAATAATAATGCAATCATAATCCTTTAACAATTTTATCCATCTTCTTTGTCTTAGGTTTAATTCTCTTTATGTCAAAATGTATTTCAAGCTTTTATGATTTGTTGGAATTTGAAATGTCTCTCCATACAAGTAATACCTTTAAATTTTTAAGGCGTAGACAATGGCTGCCAATTCTAAGTCATGTGTAAGGTAATTCAACTCATGAGGCCTTAGCTATCGAGAAGAATAAGTTATCACCTTTCCATGTTGCTTTGAGACACAACCTAACACTTATCCCAATACATCAGTGTATACCACATAATTGGTGAACCAACAATGTAAGGTCTAGAAAATCAAAAAGAGAGAAGGTATGACAAATTAAGAAAATAAGGCGTAGTTGATTTCGATGGTACCATAGATCAAGCAGTGGCAGAGACATGGATAAAAAGAACATAGAGTTTAAATTTAATGAATACACACTAGAAGAAAAGTTTGATTATACAGTGTTCACTATTATAGTGGGATGCATATGATTGGTAGGAAACCATTTTAAGGAGTGTTGTCTAGCCCCCAGTGCTTATATGTGATGATTTTATTAGTGATTTCAACAATAATTACATGCCAAAAGTGTATAAAGATGACAAAAAAAGGGAATTTCTAAATTTAAAATAGGGGGCGACAACTGCAGCTGAGTATGAGATAAAATTTAATTAATCATCTCATTATGCTTCCTTCATGGTGGCCATTGACAAAGACAAATGTCGAATGTTTGAAGAAGGACTGAGATATGAGATCAGAAGTAAGATAATAGTTGCAGATCTTAGGAGTTATACAAAGCTAAAAGTTGCTGCAATCTGAGTGGAAATATTAGAAAAAAAAAAAGATGGAGCAACGAGTAAAAATGGGGATTATTGAGTTTATGGGAGATTTTAACAAAAATAAAGGTAAACGTTGAGATTATATGCCATCACAGTCCAGTGTTAAGGGTTGTTACTTTAGCTATAGAGGTAGGGGATTAAGAGTTTCATCGTATGCAAGCAGAGGTCAAGGCCATGTTATATAACAATGACCCTTATGTGTACATTATGGTAGACAACATATGGGTGAATGTAGAAAACTGATTGGTGGTGCTACTTTTGTACGTCTTTTGATCATATGCTTAAAGATTGTCCTAAAGATCTAAAATCACAGAAGGAGGCAAAGGCATAGATAGAGCTACATCAGAGTCCATAGTTGAAATTTGAAAACAATGTGGATTGGTAGTATCATTTGGCAGGGGTAAAGGTAGAGATAGAATAACTAGAACTGGTCAAGTTATGAGCATATAAAAAGACCAAAGTTTTAAACCTTGATACAAGCCAGAGTATTTGTGATGACTAGGCAAGAAGCTATTCTTGCTTCAAAAGTTATCACTGGTAAACTTTTTCTCTATGATTTAAAACTTGACACATTATTTGATCCTGGCTCCACACATTCATTCATTTAATTGAACATGGAATCATAATTGTGCAATAAACATCAACCTTTAGGTTTTAACCTATGTGTTAGTACTTCTTTAAAAGATGTGATGATTATGGATAAGGTATATCATAATTGTGTGATTCACATTGATGACATTGAGTTGAATGTTGATCTAGTACTATTGCCACTTTGTGAATTTAATGTGATACTGGGTATGGATTAATTGTCCAAATATCATGCAATAGTGAATTTTTTACTCAAGAATTGTTCTAAAATCTCTAAATTAGACAATAATTGTGTTTCAGAGGGAAAGAAAAATTGTGCTTGCATGTATAGTTTCTACTATCAAGGCTTTTCACATGATTAAAGATGGTTGTGAGGCTTATTTGTCACATGTGGTAGACACAAGATTCACAAATGAATTACTTAAGAATATTCTTGTGGTAAATGGGTTTCCAAATGTGTTTCCAACTGACTTACCTAGTTTTCCACCTAGCAAGGAGATAGAATTCACAATTAAGTGAATTCTAAGAATAACACCGATAACCATTCCATCATATAGGATTGCTTCAGTTGAGTTGATAGAATTGAAGACCCAACTATAGGAACTACTTGAAAAGGGATTCATCGAACATAGTGTGTCATCTTAGAGTGCTCTAAGATTATTTGTTAAAAAGAAAGATGGGACAATGAGATTGTGTATTGATTATAGGCAGTTGAATAAGGTTACTGTAAAGAACAAATATCCTTTGCTAAGGATAGGTGATTGATTTGACCAGTTACAAGGAGCACGGGTGTTTTCTAAAATTGACTCAGGATATTCTTTGCTCAAAATTTCAAACTCAAATGTACTGAAGGCTGCTTTTTGAACCAGGTATGGGCATTATTAATTATTAGTGATGCCATTTGGTTTGACTAATGCACCAACTTTGTTTATGGTTCTTATGAACAAAGTGTTTTAGCCTTATTTAGACAAATTTGTAATTGAGTTCATTAATGACATACTAGTGTATTCAAGGAGCAAAGAGGAGCATGAACAACATTTGAGGATTGTGTTGCAAATTTTGAGAGAAAAATAACTATTTGCTAAATTAAGCAAGTGTGAGTTTTGGATTGGCCATGTGGTATTTTTAGGAGACATAGTTTCTTAAAAGGGCATAAAGGTGGATCTAAACAAAATTAAAGCAATAGTAAAATGGGAAACCCTAAATAGTGTGTAACGATCATTTTCATTTCCAAATCATAGCATTCTTGTCCCAAAATACATATGCATAAAGGTTTATTCATCATACATACACATTCCAACATTTTTTTTAATATACATATATGGTAACTAATGTTAAGGCTAGTGACCATAAACTAATTTCTATCTCGATATAGGTATATGACACAAGGAGAGAGAGAGTTGGAATTCAGTTAATGACTTGTGTTCCATATGTCTCTATGCACCAAAGTATCCAAACCCTATGCTTCAGTCTTTGAAAACATAATTGCGATTTGGTGATAGTGACTAAATGAATAAAATGATAATTAGATTCTTATGGCACCACTAACATAAGAATATCATTAGGATATATTACAAGTATAACAATTGACTATGCAAGTGTAAGTGCAATAGATTGATTTTTATCGTGACCTTACAAGGCAAACACTGCTCTCGGGAATTCATGTGATTCAAGTGATATTTGATTTTTGCTGGCCATCATATAACAAGCGAATCATTTGATTAACAACATATGCCAATAAGACATATTGGTCCATTTTCCACGTGATTTGCAAGTGTTTGACAAATCGGTCACAACATCATTTTAGTTCCATATGCGAGTGTTCATTCATAATGGTACACCATGTAATCATTAAGAGCATATAATTCTTACTTGACTTGTATTCACATGTAAACTATAACAATTCAATCTCATATACATTTAATAGAACCTAATCATATTATAAAATTATCACACATACACATTAGAATCTAATTATGGCTTTTACTCACCTTTTGATGTGACCAACCTTTACTATAGGTTTGGTTCTCTCTCTAGGGCATCCTTAAAGTGTTGAGATCCTAACATTTGATACATACATAGTTATAAGTATGCCAAAATGATTATGAATGCATGGTATGAAACTATGGCATGATCCATACAAGTGGACCTAGTGTTTATGCATATTTTCCTTATATGGCAGCCTACCTTGCTACACTCTCACAACAATAACTCTAGATATACTAATCAAAATGACTTTATTCTTTTTTCACATAAAGTAGACACATAATGATACAATATATTCAAATTTCATGTTAATATAAAACATAGAAAATGTGGTGAATTTTTGAATTTTTCCCTGTTTTAATGTCATCTCAGTCTCAAAAGGTAATACATTCTTGGGTATATCTCAAATTTTACATATATAATTACATAAATGATATATAAAAAGTTATAAAACACATAAAGGAACATTTTTTATGTTTTACTCATTGTCTAATTCAGTCTATCAAGCCACCAAAACAAATGACCAATCTTAGGGTGAACAGTTTTATAACATATTGACAATTAATCATGATGAAGGTGCAATATCTCGTCAATCATGTTAAATATGGCAAAAATATTTTATAGGAATGTATATAATACATAAATATACAAATTTTAAGTTTGTGTCATCATCAAATTTTGAATCTATGGCCATCAAATTATTGGAAAACAAAATTATAAGATTGATAAGGTTTTATTAGTTTCAAGGTCGGTCACAATCAATAGATCATATTTCTATCCACACAACAAATCAATCAAAACTGCTTTACAAATATTTAGAGGAAATATAATCCTACAAATTTTTTGTTTCGAACTTTGTCTAAATCAGAACATAAGGTCATCAAAATATCAGAAAATAGAAAGACTGAGGTGATTTCGGTTGGTTGTGAACTAGCACTAATGAAGAAGTTATATCTCCTCACATACACCAAATTAAGCAAAAGTGAATTATATGCATTTAGCCAAGACATAAAACTACAATGTTAGTATTTTTTCACTTTCACTAATTCCTCTTATAGGGTTATGAAATTATGGGTACAAAATTCCACTCTAACAACAAAACCAACACAAACAGCTCATCTTTCAGTTGAATTCCAACTTCTATACATGAGCTCTACTTCAAATACTCCATAATTCTTACTAACCATGCATGATTAACATGTCATGAGAGATTAATTTCATATGGGAAGAAGAGAAATTAACTTACTGACTTTTCCAGAGCCATAAAAGCTTAGGATTCCTTCCCATGCAGCTCACTCTTCTTCTTCATTTTCTTTTCTTTCTTTCTTCCTTAGCTTTCTCTTTCTTCTGTTGCTCCTCATATTTAACCTCTCTATTCTGATCCTAAAGGCTGAAAAATTTCACTTTTGAGCCTATTGTAACAAGACAAAATCATGGTGTCTCATTTCCATTGGTTGTAAGTTCACTTTTTCATTTTAGTCCCTTTTCTTCACTCCTTCATCACCTCCATCCATCTCCTAATCCCCATATGCTCTTTATACTTTTAAATAAGCTCTAAAACACTATTATTTATGATACTATAACATGCACATAACATAAGATAATTTACCATGCAACTATTCAAACATTACATATATGTTTAAGTGTCCTAAATGCAATGGTGTAAGTGTCATCATCATGCTTATCCAATTCACATATCTTGATCATTTATCCATTACATATGTTCATGTGGGATTGCAAATTATTTATGTAATGAATATGTTCATGTAAGAATTGCCAACGAATGTCGAGAGGGATGTTACATTTCTTTCCCTCTTATAAAGAATTTTATCCTCGAAATTCAATACCTGTAAATAAATGTGGATATTGCCATTTCATGTTCTATTCAGTTTCCCATGTAGCATCTTCTTTTGAGTGGTTTCTCCATAACATTTTAAGCAAAGGGATTTCTTGATTTTGTAACTATTTTATGTTATAACCAATGATTTCCACTGGTTCTTCAATGTAACTTACATCATTTGCAATTGTTATTGTTGGATCCTTAAGTATTTGTGTAGGATTAGATCGATACTTTCTTAGCATACTTACATGGAATATATAATGAATCTGAGCCACCTTTAGTGGTAATACTAGTATGCAAGCTAATAAACCGATTCTTTATAAGATCTCATAAGGTCCTATGTATCGAAGACTCAGTTTCTCCTTCTTGCCAAATCAAATTATTCCTTTCCATAGTAAAACTTGAAGGAACACTTTGGCTCCCACCTCAAATTCCATTTCTCTTATGTGTTCATCTGCATAGGTCTTTTTGCTATCTTGTGTTGCTTTAAGTTTGTTCTTGATTACCTTCACCTTGTCCATAGTGTCTTGCACTAGTTTTGGCCCTTATAAAACACACATCCCTTCTTCATCCTAATAGATAGGACTTCAAAATTTTCTTCCATATAGTGCTTCGTATGGTGCCATATGTACACTACTATGATACTAATTATTATAAGCAAATTCAATCAAGGTAATATATTCATTCCATGCATCTTTAAACTCTATCACACAAGCTCGAAGCATGCCTTCAAGTGTCTGAATTATTCTTTTTGATTGCCCATTTGTATGAGGATGAAAAGCAATACTGAAACTCAACTTAGTACCCAAAGCGTTGCAAACTGACCCAAAATTGAGATATAAATCATGGATCTCTATATGATACAATGGATATTCAAATGCCATGTTATATGATAATTTCATCCACATATTTATTGGCTAAATGCTTAAGTGAACTACCACATTAAATAGGCAAAAAATGAGCTTACTTAGTTAGTCTATCAATGATCACCCATATAACATCATTCTTCTTGAAAGTTCTCAGTAACCCATATACAAAGTCTATGGTTATTTTTTCCCTTTTCCATATTTGAATCGTTAATGGTTTCTAATTTCCAACTGCACTTGATGTTCCATTTTGATCTGCTGACTAGTTAAACATGTTGAAACATAGGCTACTACATCTTTCTTCATCTTAGGCCACCAAAAATGAGATTGCAAGGTATTATACATTTTCGTCATTCTTGGATGCATGGCATATGAAGCATTATGTGCTTCTTCTAAGATTTCTCTTTGCAACTTATCAACATTAGGCACACATGTACTAGAACCCAACATCAAGGCATCATTTCAAATATCAAAATCACCATATCTCTCATATTTTACCATTCCAAACATTCTATGTAACTTTGGATCATTGCCCTATGCTTATTTAATTTGATGATGCAACATTGGTCTCACTTGAAAAAGTAGCAATCAATGCACCATTCTTTTATACATTTAGTTCCATATTCATAACTCATAATTTAACTAAATAAGACAATGGAAATATCTGTAAATGATTTACATCGCTTTTTGATTTTCTGCTCAAAGCATCTGCAATAACATTTGCCTTCCCTAGGTGATAAGCAATGGTGTAACCATAATCTTTTAGCAGTTCTAACCACTGCCTCTGTCTCATATTTAATTCTTTTTGGCTCATCAAATACATCAAGCTCTTGTGATCTGTAAATATTTGAAAAGTTTCTTCATACAAGTAATGTCTCCATATTTTCAAAGCAAACACAACGATAACAAGTTCTAGGTCATGTACTGGGTAAGATAATTCATAAGGTTTCAGTTGTCTAGATGCATATGCAATTACCTTACCATGTTGCATTAAAACACATCCCAAACCTTAATGAGAAGCATCACTATAAACTACAAATCCTCCATTATTGGTAGGAAAGGCTAACACTGGATTTGATGTCAATCTATCTTTTAATTCATCAAAACTCTTCTGACATGTTTTAGACCATTGAAATGCTACATTTTTCTGAAGTAACTTAGCCAAAAGAGCAACTATAAGTGAAAACCCCTCAACAAATCGACTATAATACCCAGCTAGTTATAAGAATCCTCGAACTTTTGCAACATTTTTTAGAGTTTCCCATTTTACCATTATTTTAATTTTGTTTGGATCCACTTCTATGCCCATTTCAGATACTACATGTTCTAAAAATACCACATGGTCAATCCAAAATTCACACTTGCTTAATTTAGCAAATACTTATTTTTCTTTCAAAATTTGCAACACAATCCTTAAATGTTATTCATGCTCCCCTTTGCTCATTGAATACACCAGTATGTCATTAATGAACACAATTACAAATTTTTCTAAGTAAGGTTGGAACACTTTGTTCATAAGAGCCATAAACGTAGTTGGTGCATTAGTTAAACCAAATGGCATCACAAAAAATTCATAATGCCCATACCTAGTTCGAAAACTGTTTTCGGCACATCTCAGTTTAAAATTTTGAGCTGATAATATCATGATTTCAGGTCAATTTTAGAAAACACATGTGCTCCTTATAACTGGTCAAACAAATCATCTATCCTTGGTGAAAGATACTTTTTCTTCACAGTAACCTGATTTAACTGCCTGTAATCAATACATAACCTCATTGTCCCATCTTTCTTTTTAACAAATAATATTGGAGCACCTAAGGTGACACACTAGATTTGATGAATCCGTTTTCAAGTAGTTCTTGTAATTGGGTTTTTAATTCACTCAACTTAGCTATAGTCATCTTATAAGGTGGAATGGATATCAGTGCAGTTCCTATGACTAACTCAGTTGTGATTTCTATCTCCTTACCAGGTGGCAAACAAGGTATGTCAATTGGGAAAACATATGAAAACTCATTTACCTTAAAAATACTCTCAAGTAATTCATTTGTCAACCTTGTATCTACCACATGTGGCAAATAAGACTCATAATCACTTTTAATCATATGAAGAGCCTTGATAGCAAAAATTAGACACACAGGTACAATTTGCCTTTCCCTTTGAAACACAACCTTTATATGATTTGGAGATTCTAGAATAACTTCCTTGGTAAAACAATTAACTATTACATGATATTTGGACAACCAATCCATACACATTATCACATCAAATTCACGGAGTGGCAGTAGTACTAGATCAACATTTAACTCAACGTCATCACTGTGAGTCACAAAATCATGATATACCTTATCCATAATCATAACATCTCTCAAAGGATTACTAACACATATATTAAAACCTAAAGGTTGATGTTTACTATATAATTATGATGCCATGTTCAATAAAATGAATGAATTTGAGGAGCCAGGATCAATTAATGGATCAACTTCTAAATCATGGAGAAAAAGTTTACTAGCAATTACTTATAGAACAATAGCTTCTTGCCTAGTCATGGCAAATACTCTAGCCTGTGTTGAGGATCTAAAACTTTGATCTTCTGATCTACTCATACCATGGCCAGTTGTGGTTATTCTACCTCTACCTCTGCCCCTGCCAAATGATACTCCAACTCCATTTGCCTTGGAAACTTCAATTATGGACTATGTTGAGCTCTGACTCTACCTCTACCTCTCTCTGACATTTTAGATCTTTCAGGACAATCTCTAAGCATATGATCAAGAGACCCATAAAAATAGCACCCACTAGTCAATTTTTTACAGTCACCCATATGGTGCTTGCCACAATGTACATATGAGGGTCATTTTTGCATAACTTGGCCTTGACCTCTGCCTGCATAAGATGAAACTTCTAATCATCTACCTTTATAGCTAGAGTAACCACCCCTAGCACTGGACATTGATGGCATATAATCTCCACATTTACCTTTCTTTCTATTAAAATCTCTCACAAACTCAATAGGCCCTCTTTTTACCTGTTGCTCCATCCTTTATTTTTTTAATCTTTCCACCCTAATTATAGTAGCTTTTAGCTTGGTATAAATTTCAAGATCTGTAGTTGTGATCTTACTTCTAATCTCTTATTGCAGTCCCTCTTCAAACTTTTGACATTTGTCTTTGTTAGTGGCCGCCATGAATGATGCGTAATGAGATAATTGATTAAATTTTAGCTCATACTCAGTTATAGTCATCTTGTCCTACTTTAGGTTTGGAAATTCCCATCTTTTATCATCCTTGTACACTTATGGCATGTAATTATTGTTGAACTCATGAAGAAAATCATCCTATGTAAGTACTAGAGGCTAGACATCACTCCCTCGAATGGTTTCCCACTAATCATATGCATCCCCCTGTAATAGTGACATTGCATAATCAAACTGTTCTTATGTGTGCATTTCATCAAATTCAAAACACTATGTGTTTTTTTTAGCCATCTCCACCACTAATGGATCTATGGCACCACTGAAGTCCACTACACCCTATTTTTTTAATTTGTCATACCTTATTTCTCTTTGAATTTTTGGACCTTGCACTATTGGTTCACAAATTCTATGTTATGGTTGGCCATGAGATATGTGTTGTGCATGAGAATGTGTAGAAGAACTAACTCTATTAGTAGGTTAATCTCTTAATGGTTGGCATCATGCTTTTGTGGAATGCAAATTGGCTGACTCCTCTCTCCTTGGTGAGCCAAGGGTACTACCATGACTACCCTCTGCTAATATCCTATAGACATATAAGAATATGTCACATGATAATGCATAATAGTGCAAAAGTCATGTCATGTTTATATGTATGTCCCTATGGAACCTATCCTTATTCTGATGCCAAAAATTGTAATGACCATTTTCATTTATAAATCATGGCATTCATGTCAAAAAATACATAGGCATAAAGGTTTATTCATCATACATACACATTCCAACATGTATTTAATGTACATATATGCTAACTATTGTTTAAGGCTAATGACCATAAACTGGTTCCTGTCTAGATATATGTACATGACACAAGGAGAGGGAGAGAGTTTAAAGTTAGCTGATGACCTGTGGCCCATGTGTCTCTATGCAACAAAGTATCCAAAGCATATGCTTCAGTATCTAAAAAACATAATTGCAATTTGGTGAGTCATGACTCAATGAATAAAAATGATAATCGTATTCTGATGGCACCACCAACATAAGAATATCGTTAGAATACATTACAAGTATAACAATTGACTATGCATGTGCAAGTGCAATAGATTGATTTTTGTAGTGACCTTGCAAGGCAAACACTGCTCCTGGGAATTCATGTGATTGAAGTGACATTTGATTTTTACTGGCTAGCATATAACATGTGAATCATTTTATCAATAACAAGTGCTAATAAGATATATTGGTCCATTTTCCATGTGATTTACAAGTGTTTGACAAGCCGATCACAACATCCTTTTAGTTCCATATGCAAGTGTACATTCACAATGGTATACAAAGTAATCATGAAGAGTATATAATTCTCACTTAACTTATATTCATATGTAAATTGTAATAATTCAATCTCATATAATTATAATAATTCAATCTCATATATATGTAATAGAACATAATCATATTATAAAATTATCACATATACGCACTAGAATTTAATTATGGTTTTTACTCACCTTTTGATGTGACCAACCTTTACTATAGGTTTGGTTCTCTCTCTAGGGCTTCCTTAAAGATTAAGATCCTAACATTTGATACATACATGGTTATAAGTATGTTAGAATGATTATGAATGCTTGGTATGCAATAATGGCATGATCCATACAAGTGGACCCAGTGTTTATGCATATTTTCCTTATATGGTAAAACATAGGAGACATGGTGATTTTGATATTCAAAATGATTCCTTGATGTTAGGTTCTAGTATTTGTGTACCTAATGTTATAACTTGCAAAGAGAAATCCTATAAAAAGAACATAATGCTTCATATGACATGCATCCAAGAATGATAAAAATATATAATACTCTGCAACCTCATTTTTGGTGGCCTAAAATGAAGAAAGATGTAGCAGCCTATGTCTCAACATGTTTGACTTGTCAATAGATCAAACAAAACATTAAGCACTTGCTATAAAATTGAAAGTATTAAAGATTTTGATATGGAATTGGGAAAGAATAACCATGGATTTTGTATATGGGTTACTAAGAACTTTAAAGAAGAATAATGCTATATGGGTGATCATTTTTGCCTATTCGATGGGGTTGTTCACTTAAGCACTTAGACATGAAATGTGTGGATGAATTGTAAAATTACATGGCATTCCTATGTCCATTATTTCAGATAGAGATCCATGATTTACATCTTAACTTTAGGTTAGTTTGCAACAGGCTTTGGGTACCAAGTTGAGTTTTAATACTGCTTTTCATTACAAATGGGCAATTGGAAGGGACAATTCAAAAATTTGAAGACATGTTTTGAGCTTGTGTAATAGAGTTTAAAGGTATATAGGATGAATTTATTGCCTTGATTGAATTTGCTTATAACAATCATTATCATAGTAGTATATAGATGGCACCATATGAAGCACTATATGGAAGAAAATGTTAAAGTCCTATCTATTAGATGAAAAAGGGATGCATATTTTAGAAAGGCCAAAATTAGTGCAAGACACTATGGACAAAGTGAAGGTAATCAAGAGCAAACTTAAAGTAGCACAAGATAGGTAAAGGAGCTATGCAGACCAACATAGAAGAGAAATGAAATATGAGGTGGGAGATAAAGTGTTTCTTTGAGTTTCACCATGGAAAGGAATAATTCAATTTGGCAAGAAGGGGAAACTGAGTCCTTAATACATAGGGTCATATGAGATCCTAGAAAGAATCAATCCTTTAGCTTAACGACTAGCATTACGACTGGAAATCACTCAAATTCATGATGTATTTCATATGAGTATGCTTAGAAAGTATCGACCTGATCCTACACATATACTTAAGGATCCAGTGATAACAATTGCAAATGATGCAAGTTATGTTGAAGAATCAATGAACATCATTGGTTATAAGACAAAACAGTTATAAAATCGAGAAATCCCTTTGGTTAAGGTGTTTTGGAGAAACCACTCATAAGAAAAGGCTACATGGGAAACTGAATATAACATGAAACGACAATATCCACATTTGTTTACAAGTATTGAATTTCAAAGATGAAATTCTTTATAAGAAGGGAAGAAATGTAATATCCTTATCCTTATTCATTGGCATTCTCACATGAATATATTCATTTCATAAATGATTTGTAGGCCTACATGAATGTATGTATTGGATAAATGACCATTTAGATATGTAAATTGGATAAGCACGATGATGACATTTGCACCATTGAATTTGGACACTTGAAAATATATGTAATGTTTGTGTAGTTGCATGACAAATTATATTATGTTGTGTACATGTCATAAAATCATAAATAATAGTGTTTTAAAGCTTATTTAAAAGTTTAAGGAGCATATGGGGATTAGGAGATGGATAGAGGTGATGAAGGAGTGAATAAGAGGGACTAAAAGAGGAAAAATGAACTTCCAAGCAAAGGGAATAAGACACTAAGATTTTATCTTATTAATAGGCTTACAAATTGAATTTTTCATCCTTTAGGAGCATATTATAGAGGATAAAAATGAGGGGCAACAAAAGTGAGAGAGAGCTATCAAAGAAAGAAAGGAAGGAAGAAGAACAAGAAGGCGAGGGATAAGAGTGAGCTACCTAGGAAAGAACCCTAAGCTTTTCTAGTTTTTGGGAAAAGAGTAAGTTAATTTATCTTCTTCCCATATGTAATTACTCTCTCATGACTTGTTAATCACACATGGTTACTAAGAATTGAGGTGTATTTTAGGTAAAGCTCATGTATGGAAGTTGAAATTTAACAGAAATAGAGCTGATTGTGTTGGTTTTATTATTAGAGCAGCTTGTTGCACTCATGATTTCATAGGCCTAGAAAAGGAATTGAGGAATGTGTAAACCATGAAAGTTGTAGCTTTATGTCCCATCTTAATGTTTGTAGAATAGTTTTTATTAATTTGGTGTGTATGAAGAGTTGTGGCTCCATCATTAGGGTTGGTGCACAACCAATAGAAATATCCTTAGTCTTTTTGCTTTCATATACTTTGATGACATTATGTGTTAATATATAGAAAGTTAAAAATACGAAATTTATAGGGTTATATCCCCTCTAAATACCTGTAAAGCAGGTTTGATTAATTTGTTGTGTGGCAAGAGATGTACCTCTTTCATTGTGACTGACTTTGAACCTGATGAAACCTATTTCACCTCTTAGTTAAGTTTTTCAAGATTTGATGGTCGTAGAATGGGAACTTGGTGATTTGACAAACCTAAAAGTTGTATATTTGTGTTTAATATACATTACTATAAAATACTTTTGCCCCATATATCATTTTTGATGAGATATTTCTCCTTTATTGTGACTAGTAGTTCTCAATGTGTTGAAAACTTGCTCGCCCTGAGGTTGACAATTTATTTTGGTGACCTTACAGGCTAAATTTGACAATGTGTAAAACATGAGAAATGTTTATATATGTGATATGCATCTTGTAATAAGTCATTATTGTAATAGTATTTATACAATTTTATATATACCGACGATTGTAAGACCTATTAAGACTTAGATGACATTGATACAGGGCAGAATTCAAAAATTCATCACATTTTCTATATGTCTTATATTGATTTGAAATTTGAATATGTCGTAGCACTGTGTTTAGTTTATTTGAAAAAAATAATCAAGTCATTTGGATAAGTAGAATAAGAGTTATTATAGTCACACTTTAGCAATGTTAGGCTACCATACAAGAAAAATATGCAAAAACAATAGGTTCACTTGAATGGAACATGACCATAGTTGCATACCAAGCATTCATACTCATTTTGACATACATAAAACCCTGTACATATCAAGTGTTAGGATCTCAAAACTTTGAGGAAGCCTAAGAAAGTAGACCAAACCTACCATAAAGGTTAGTCACATCAAAAGGTGAGTAAAAGCCATAATTAGATTCTAATGTGTAAGTGTGATGATTTTATGATGTGGTTATGTTCTATTAAATTTATATTGATTGAATTGTGACATTTTACATGTGAATGAAAATGAGGAGAGAAGTATATGATCTTAATGATTATTTGGTGTACCACTATGAATGAGCACTTGCATATGGAACTAAAAGTATATTGTGTCCAGCTTGTCAAACACTTGCAAATAACTTGGAAAAGGGGAACAATATGTCTTATTGGTACATATTATTGATCAAATGATTCAATTGTTATATGCTAGCCAACAAAATGAAATGTCACTTGAATCACATGAATTCTTGGAAGCATTGTTTGCCTTGTAAGGTCACGACAAAATCAATCTATTGCATTTGCACATGCATAGTCAATTATTATACTTATAATATATCATGATGATATTTGGTTGTTGGTTATGCCATAATAATCTAATTATTATTTTTATTTATTGAGTCGCGACTTAACAAATTGCAATTATAATTTTTAGATATTGATACATAGGGTTTGGACATTTTGGAACATAAAGTTGTGTGTATGAAAATATGAAGCTCAGGTCATCAGTTGAATTCCAACTTGCTATATATATATATATATATATATATATATATACCTATGTAGAAATTAGTTTGTGGTCACTAGACTTGAACATTAGTTAACATATATGTGCATTAAATACATGTTGGAATGTATATGTATGATGAATCAACCTTTATGCATATGTATTTTTGGACACGAATGCCATGATTAGTAAATGAAATTAGTTGTTACAATTTCTTTAAACTTTAACTCACTTACATTCCTTCCAAAGTTAAAATTTTCCACTAATTCAACTCCCTTTCTTAGTCCACAATGGCCAACAAGTGGTATCCAATCCAAGTCTAATTTATTTTCTTAATTGCTTAAGAAAAGATCATGTCATAAGAAGGAATCCACTCTTACCATAAGTCATTCTTTAATAGATCTTATTATACTCATTAAAAATATATAATGGATATCTATTTTGATAGTGATGCAGTGGATATTTAGGATGTAGTTACAAAGGAGTAGAAGCCACCTGCTAGAGTAGTGGATGGTAGTGAAGAATTACTTCTAAGAGAAGAATGGGTTGTGGCCCATAGGAAGGCAAATGTAAAGAATAAGATAGTAATGGTGATCCTCTTGAGTTCTATCTCAAGGGAAGAATGTGGGGGAGTTTAATATTGCCACACCACTCATGAAATATGGAAACCTCTAGGGAACTACCATGAGGGCATAACACTAGTGAAATCAAGTATATTAGAGATGTACGTGACCAAATGAGAGGTTTTGATGATGAAAGAGAGTGAAACCATAACCAATATGCTAAATAAATGCCTTACCATTGTCGACAATATGAAGAAGTATGGAAGAACACTCACCAATCAAAAGGTAAACACCAAAATACTCAGGATGCTTCCCTTACTAAAGTTTGGGGCAAGGGTATGTAGTATACAATAATCTAATCAAGAGATTGGAAAAATATCAATCAGTGTTAAAATACCAATTGGTTTTCTCATTGGGAAACTTCTTACCCATGATATGGTGATAAAAAAGGATAAAGAAATCAAGAGGTTAAGAGCTCAAGAATAAAAAGGAGAGAAAAATACACTTGCCCTTTAGTCTTCTAGCAAAGACAATACAAAAAAGTAGAAGAAAGCTTGAGCAAAAGTGATGAAAGTGAGAAGGAAGAAGAAGAGCTTGCCATACTCCTTAGAAGGACCAAGTAGCTCATGAAGAGAAGAAAAGAAATAAGGAACCTCAAGAAGACATCATCTAATTTTAAAGAGAAGAAGAATGATGTAACTTTCTGTAAATGTGGGAAGTAAAGATACATCAAATATGATTGTCCCAAGTTAAAGAATAAACAAACATGGGACAATGAGAAGAAAAAGGGTTCAAAGCAACTTGGGATGATGATTCAAGTGAAGAAGATTAGGATGAAAAGGTTATTAATTTTTGCTTCATGGCTTAAGAGGACTCCTTTAATGAGATAAGTACTTCATCTCAATCTTGTGATGATTTTGAT
This sequence comes from Omphalea diandra, assembly GCA_949677035.1. NCBI lineage: Eukaryota > Viridiplantae > Streptophyta > Magnoliopsida > Malpighiales > Euphorbiaceae > Omphalea > Omphalea diandra. The sequence goes on along the minus strand of CATIWR010487804.1, from coordinate 5,950 downwards.
TCAAACGAAGGTGAGGATAATGAGCTACTTGAAGCTATGTGCTTTAGATGTGATAAGCACAAACCAAAAATGAAAGTTTACGATAACATATGTTCCAAAATAGAAGATGATTTTAAAAGTTTCAATGATGTTATTTATAGTTTGATAACCTCTAATGAGGAACTCAAGAAATCTTTAGAAAAAATTTCTAAAACTTCATCCTTTATCGATTCCTTAATAAAAGAAATAATTCTTTAAAAAATAAAGCTACTAAATTAAGAAATCCTATTTCAAAATTTCACAAAAGGAAAGAAGCTTTGGATACATTTATTGTATATTAAAGACCACCTCTTATGAGACATGGTGTTGGCTTTAAGGGAGCTTGCACATCCACCTCTTCTTCTCCTAGCTTTGTTAGAGCATCTATACCCCAAACCTCAAGTGTCGAGGTAGTTTGGAAGAAGAGTGCTCCTAACACTGAACCTTTCATGCCTAAAGGCAGAGGAAGGCATCGTAAGGCTATGCTCAAAAAGCCAAACATGCATTCATGTACACCAAAAAGCATGCTACAAAACACATACCTCATACTTCTCTTCATAATTTTCCATGCATATATGGACATGGCCATTACATGAAAAGACACCTTACTCATGCCAAAGGGCCTCATAGGAGCAAGACTTATAAATCTAAGCTATTACATAAGGTATGATCATATAAATGTGTTTTGTTACATTAGGAAGGTTCGCCAAATTAGAGGATTCTTCCAAGCCTAACCCCTTAAGACACAAGTATGCTTGGGCACTTAAATAAAGATAAATTTGCTTTGTGATTGTAAGTATGCTTAAAAGCCACCAATGAAGAAGATAATGATTAACATATGGATATTGGGTGTTTAAAGCACATGACAAAACATAAGAAGCTATTCATATTCATTAAGGAAAAGGATGGTGGCAATGTGACATTTGGAAACTATTTTAAGGGTAAGGTGATTGACATTGACCTAATTCGTAAGTAAGGCTGCTCCCTTATTGACAATGTACTTTTGGTTGATGGTTTAAAGCATAATCTTTTAATTGTAAGTCAATTGTGTGACAAAGGTAACAAAGTTACCTTTGATTCTAAAGAGTATTTTATCACCAGCTTGGTTGATGAAAATGTTGTCTTCAAAGGTGAGAAAAAAGGCAACACATATATAATTGACTTAGACAATTTAGCTAACCAATCTTTTAAGTGTCTTATATCCATTAGCGATGAAGCATGGTTTAGGCATAGAAGGCTTAGGCATGCAAACATAGAGCTTCTCCAAAATATACCCAAAGGAGAGCTAATTGAAGTTCTTTCAAAGCTTAAGTTTGCTAAGGGCAAGACATGTGGACCATGTTAAATGGGGAAGCAACATCAAGCAACCTATAAGCTAAATAATGTTATAGGTACTTTTAGTCCTCATCAACTCATTCACATGGAATTAGTTAGACCTATTAGGAATGCCAGCCTTAGTGGAAAGCATTATGCATTTGTCTTAATTGATGACTACTTTAGGTTCACTCGAGTTTATTTCTTGGCTCATAAGAGTGATGTCTTTAATGCTTTTAAAAGTTTTGCTAAAAATGTTCAAAATGAAAAAAAGTTACTTCATTTATTCTATTAGAAGTGACCATGGGAAAAAATTTCAAAATAAACTTTTTGAAAATTATTATTTAGAGAGTGGGATTTCACATAATTTTTTGGCTCTTAGAATACCATAACAAAATGGTATGCAGAGAGAAAGAATATAACATTGGTTGAGATGACAAAGACTATGCTTAATGATTTTTCTCTTCCAAACTACTTTTGGGTCAAAGCCATCAACACCTTTTTTTTTTTTTTTACATTGCAAATAGAGTTGTTGAAAGACCCATTATAAGCAAAACCTCTTATGAGCTATGGAATGGAAGAAAGCCTAAGCTTTCATACTTTAGAGTTTTTAGGTGCAAATGCTACATCTTGAATACTAAGGAAAACCATGGAAAACTTGCTTATAAAACTGATGAGGGTATTTTCTTAGGCTATTTTGCTCCTAGTAAAGCTTATAGGATTTTTAATAAAAAGTTAATGTTGGTTGAAGAATTTATGAATGTTGTTATTAATGAATATTGTAAACTTGATGTTGGGAAAGGTACTCTCATTGATGATCTTATAGGTGACTTTGAAAGGCTAGAGCTTAACTATGCACCTAAGGAGAATGTGATTGAAATTAATGAGCAAGAGCCACCTTAATAGCTAGAGCAAGTTAAACTCTAACAAGATGAGAACAAAGCTTAGGGACTTCCTAAGGATTGGACATACTCAAAGAATCATCCTAAAAAGATAGTCATTGGTGAAACCTCTAAGGGAATAAGAATTATAAACTAATTAAATGCATTATAATCTTGCTTTTGTTTCTCAAATTGAGATAAAATCAAGTGTTGACTCTCTTGATGATGATTATTGTGTGATTGTTATGCAAAAGGAACTTAACCAATTTGAGAGCAATAAACTATGGGAATTTGTTCCTAGCCCTAATGAATACTTGATTGGTCATTGTAAGTGGGTGTTTAGGAACAAGTTAGATGAGTAAGATTCCATCATAAGGAACAAAGCTAAATTGATTACCAAAGGGTACAATAAATAGGAAAACATGAACTATGATGAAACCTATGCCCTCCGTCAGCACCTCATTGATTTTGTTCAAACAAGTGGAGTCTTACTTGTGACTCCATCCTTTTATCAATTAATGGAGGATAAAAAAGATGGGGATCTTTACATTGGGAATGACCCTAAGATATTACACACACTTAGATCAATAGGGGATCCCTTTTATGCCATGTGTGATTTCAAAGCCTTTAGTCTAAATTGGAGGTCATTGGGGGACCAAATACGAGACAACACATTGGTTTTGTCCTTAATAAAGGTGGAGTCGCCACCCCAATTTTAATCTGGATAAGAATCTAGGGAAGGTAAAATCTGAACTTAATATAAATCAATTAGAAGGCCCATTTCATCTTCACCCCATCAGAGATCAAGTTCAATAATTGGGTATGACTTGGGGAAGAGATTAGGCACCCCCAAATCACTCAGATATTAGGATCCAACCTTTTGGCATCTTTGGTTCACTTTTAATGTTTTAACCAAGTTATTGATTAGTCTGATAAACACTTTTAAACATATATCCAACACAATTAAGTTAATCAAATCAAGATATTAATCTAAAGGGAAATGGAGGTTGTGCATAATGGAAAAGTGGTTATCATGCACTCCATCATCCATATGATTTTAGAGAGGGGAGGGGGACCATGTGACTTGGCATGGAGGTTATCATGCATTTATTCATACAACTATCTATATCATAACACCTAATGGAAGAGAATAAGTTACTAATCAAATGATGAACAACAAATAAAAGAAACTATAGGAAAAGTAAATGAAGTCCCTAGTAACCATTTTACCACATCTCCCAAAGTTGAGGTTCTCAAACATACATTTAATGTGTAATGACCATCTTCATTTACAAATCATGGCATTCATGTCCAAAAATACATATACATAAAGGTTTATTCATCACACGTGCATAATCCAACATGTATTTAGCGTACATGTATGTTAACTAATGTTTAAGGCTAGTGACCATAAACTAGTTCCTAACTAGATATATGTACATGACACAAGGAGAAAGAGAGTTGAAATTTAGTTGACGACTTATGGTATATTTGTCTCTATGCAAAACTCTAATCTCTAAAGTGTCCAATCCCTATGCTTTGGTCTCTGAAAAATGCAATTGCGATTTGGTGAGCCGCAACTCAATGAATAAAAGCAATAATAAGATTCTTATGGCATAACCAATAATCAAATATCATCGGGATACATTACAAGTATAACAATTGATATGCAAATGCAAATGTAATAGATTGATTTTTATCGTGATGTTACAAAGCAAACACTACTTCCAATAATTCATGTGATTCAAGTGACATTTCATTTTTTATGGCCAACATATAACAAGTGAATCATTTGATCAATAACATGTGCCAATATGACACATTGGTCCCTTTTCCACATGATTTGTAAGTGTTTGACAAGTTGGTCACAACATTGTTTTAGTTCCATATGCAAGTGTTCATTCACAATGGTATACCAATTAATCATTAAGAGCATCCTTGTATTCACATATAAAGTGTAACAATTCAATCACATATATACATTAGAATCTAATCATGGTTTTCACTCACCTTTTGATGTGACCAACCTTTATGGTAGGTTTGGTTCTACCTTTAGGGCTTTCTCAAAGTGTTGAGATCATAATGTTTGATACATACATTGTTATAAGTATGTCAAAATGATTATGAATGCTTTGTATGCAACTATGGCATGATCCATGCAAGTGGAATGTTTCGTATGCAATTATGGCATGATCCATACAAGTGGACCTAGTATTTATGCATATTTTCCATATGTGGCAGCCTGAGCTTGCTATACTCTCACAATAATTAATCTAGATATACTTATCCAAATGAATTCATTCTTTTTCTCAAATAAACTAAACACATAATGATATAGCATACTCAAATTTCAGATAACATAAGAGAAAATTTGGTGAATTCTTGAATTTTGCCTTGTTTCACTGTCATCTCAGTCTAAGTAGGTCTTACATTATTAGATATATCTCAAATTGTACAAATCAATTTGCAAACCTGATTCACCATATATTAAATAACACATAAAGGAACATTTTTTATGCTTTATTTATTGTCTAATTCAGTCCATAAAGTCACCAAAACAAATGACCAATCTTAGGGTGAGCAAGTTTTCAACATAGTCACAATAAAGTCATGATTAAGGGGTAATTTCTCAATAACCATGCTAGAATTAGCAAAAATATTTTATAGGCATGTAGATAATACATAAATATACAACATTGAAGTTGTCACATAACCAAATTCCAAATCTATGACCATCAAATTCTTAGAAAACATAATTAAAAGACAGGTGAGGTTTCATCTAGGTATAAGGTCAATCACAATCAATAAACCATATCTCTTTCCATACAACAAATCAATCAAAAATGCTTCACAGATATATTAATAGGGGATATAAATCTAAAATTTTAATGTTTTACACTTTATCTAAATCAGCACATAAAGTCATCAAAATATATGAAAACAGAAAGACTGAGGTGATTTCGTTTGGTTATGAACCACCCCTAATGAAGGGACCATATCTTATCAGACATAAAATCAAGCAAAAATATTTTATATGAATTTGGATGGAGTATAAAGCTACAACTTTCATATTTTGCAGTTTCCCTAATTCCTCTTATAGGGTTATGTAATCGTGGGTGCAAAATTTTGCTCTAACAACAAAACCAACACAATCAGCTCTTGTTTTCTTGAATTTCAACTTCCATCCAAGATTTCTACCTCAAATACTATATAATTCTCACAACCATGCATGATTAACATGTCATGAGGGGTTAATTTCATATGGGAAGAAGATAAAATTAACTTACCTATTGTCCAAGAATCATAAAACCTTGGGATTCTTTCCTAGGCAGCTCACTCTTCTCCCTCTCCTTCTTCTTCTTTTTCTTTCTTTCTTTCTTTCTTTCTTTCTTTCTTTCTTCCTTAGCTCTCTCTTTCTTTTGCTCTCCCTTACATTTAAACTCTCTATGATCCTAAAGGGTGAAAATTTCTACTTGTAAACCTATTGCAACAAGACAAAATCATGGTGTTTCACTTCTATTAGTAGGAAGTTCACTTTCCTCTTTCAGTTCTCTTCTTCACTCCTTAAGCACCACTATCCATCTCCTAATCCCTAGGTACTCCTTATACTTTTAAATGAGCTTTATAACACCATTATTTATGATGTTATAACATGCACACAACATAATACAATTTTCCATGCAACTATACAAACATTACATATATGTTCAAGTGTCTCAAATGTAATGGAGCAAGTG
>CATIWR010487794.1:0-40578 GCA_949677035.1 Omphalea diandra | reverse complement strand
AGAGACAGAGTTAAAAATTAATCATTTTCATAATGAAAACTAATTTTAAATATATTATTAATTTATTTATATTATTATCATATATATCTTTAAAACCTAACAATAATGAAATTAACAAAATTAACAAAATTACAATAGTCAGTATTAAAATTCAGTATTAACAAAATTTAAACCTAACAACATTCAGTATATAAAATATACTCAGTTCAAATTATTCAGTATTAACAAAATGTTCAGTATATAAAATATTACAATAATCAGTATCAGTATTCAATATTCATGATACTCAGTTCATCAAAATTATGCTCAGTCAAATTATACCCAGTTTTCAACAAGAATCATGGATACTCAGTATCAATAAATCAACAAAATTACAGAAAATGTACATTCCACCTAACATAAAATGTACATTCCATTTAACAGAACATGTACATTCCACTTAACAGAAATGTACATTTCAAATTAAAACTGTTTTTCTGGCGGTATATCGTATACCGCGAAATCAAAACCAAAAACCGAAACCGATACCGAAAACTGAAAAATCTCAAACATTAATACCGAAAATATTCGGTTTATAACGGTTCCGGTTTCGGTTTGATTTGACGATTCAATTTTGGCGGTATACCGGTTCAAAACCGCCAAACTTTCACTCCTGCTCGCGTCTTTCTATTAGACTCTGCAATTTCTATAGTTCAACCATGCTTTCAACCGTTCATGTCATTTTCTTTGAAAAAAGATTGTTGGAATGTCAGTAGAATCCTTTCCTGTTAATAATTTGGTCTTCTTCATATAGTTTGTTTTTTAATATATTTTTACTTGGTAGTTATATCTATGATGCTGATTTCGCAGGTTGATCGTGGAGTCAAATCCCCAGCTGACATATCCATGGATATCTCAAAACTGGTTCAATCAGTAAACATATTGCCTACTCGATTCAGGGATGGGGTCAAATTGACACTTGGTATTGCATAAATGCATGCAGCAGATTTTTTTCAATTGTTTTCTTATTCTTGTATTAGTGTATAAGAGCTATTGCCACGGCTATAGCATGAATGGTAAATTTCAGTTCTTTTCCGGCAGATTATTGAGGAATATATGGGGAAGTACTGCTGCCCCTTGCGTGACAAGACACTCAAGCTGTAGACTCTCTGGTCCTGGTACAAATTGCATGAAAACAAGGGTGTATATGAAAATCATTGGTTTTAATTAAGTGTGATCTTAAGTACATATAAAATCCTTTCCCAAAAAAAAAAAAAGTACATGTAAAATCTGACGTTCAATTTTCTTTCATGGCGGGTTTTATGTCCCCTCCTACAATCTCAATTGATCCCTAGGCTCCAAGCCTGTCTGTTCAACAAGAAGTTAAATTGTTGACTGAATTAAGAGCAACGGGCATCGCTGAGGCGTTTTGTCTCCCCATGGTTCATTCACGCAATCCGCTGCCTAGCATCTGTTTCGGAAGAACTATTGACTTAGGATTTTCAAATCAACACTAGTTTGGTGTATTTAACATAATGTTAACGACGATTTCAAAAAAAAAAAAAAAAAAAAAAAGATATTGTTGACGATCAGCTGTGAAAGGTTAACATTGATTCAAAATCCAAAAATCACAGGCCTCTTACTTGAAACCCATCCAATTTCAAGGGTGGCACATTCGGTCCAAAACCCAACCATTTACATGCATTCCTTGCCACGTGCGGAGATTGAAAAGACAAAACTGTCCTATCACCCTCTCTCCAAAAGCCAAACCTCGACCTCCACTCGACGACTGAATCCCGCTCTGTTCATCCCTATCTCAGGTGATTACCTGCTAATCTCTCTCTTTCCTCCTTTACTCAATCCAACTCTCAGGCATTATGATTATTTTTTGCCTTTTAATAGATGTCAAAAGTATTAGCTCTATTCTAGTCAATGTGATTTAGGGTTTATAAATTTTGCGATCCATTTCCTGCAGTCGAAGAAAACGAGTAGACCAATCAAATCAATCCAGCATGGGAGGAGGAGCAGAGCATGGGCATGGCGCTGAGGGGGCCCATGGGGACTTCAGGGGCAAGGTGTGGAGCATGACTGGAGGCCCTTACTGCAGGCCCAAGCATTGGCGCCGCAACACGGCCATCGCTATGTTCGGCGTTTTCCTCGTCTGCATCCCCATCGCCATGAAATCTGCCGAGCTCGAGGTATTTCGCCACTAATTACCTTAATTTACTGTAGGAAAGTAACTTACTGTTGAAGATTATTCTTCTTCTGTATTTCACTTTGTTGTAGACCTAGAGGAAATGGTAAGTATTACTATAATTATATTATCACGTGGATTGGTTTAATGGATGATTACTTCAATTAGAAAATTAAAAATTAAGAGAAAGGAGGCGGAAATATGGTTAGTGGGAGGGTATTATCCAAATTTAGGATATTGAAAGGAAAGGGATTGATGGCTCCAAAACTTAAGTGTTTGACTTATTTGATCTTTGTGCCACATAAATGGGGTGAAGGAATCTGATTCATCTTTTGCTCTATCTAACTGTTGCTTTGTTGGCATGGACTATTGGGTTTTAACCTTTGATTAGCTAGGATGAATAATGAAGCTTCATTCATGAAAAGTGTCAATGTAAAAGGTTAAAGTATATGGATAGGTTAAAGTAAAAGGTTACAGCATATGGATCTGAGCCATGATAGCAAAAGCTAACACTTGATAGAGAATAAAATCAAGGAAGAGAAAAGTGTTGCAGGCAGGAACAAAAAAACTTTCAGTTCATTGCAAATCCAATGTGAAGGGGGAGAATATTGAAATATGAACAAAAGATGCTAATGTATTTACAACAACAAGAGTTGTTTAGATTTGTTTAGGCATGTTAAGTACTTTTTTAAGTTTTTTCTTAGCTCCAATTGCTAAAATGAGGGAGGTAAAATTGAAGTTAAATTTTGATCTTTTAACTTTTTAGGTCCTATAGGCATGCATGGTAAAGAAAGAATTGACCAAATCGACTGATTCATATTAATTTGCTGGAATCACTATGGAATCATTCCATTCAATGTGGACTCAGTGAATCAGTTTATTTGCAATCCATTCAATAGATTTGAAACGATAGGGTAGAAAAATGAATCAAATTGTAAGATTCGCCGAGAATAGTATGACGTTTTCATGTGCCACGCAAGATCACAAACTTTTTTATTGTTTTCCCTGTGAATGGCCAATGCTCGAATTGACAGTTTGTCTTTGGTCTCTTGTTTGAGCAATTTAAACTATGATTTCAGAAATTTCTCCTAGTTAGGAGAATTTTATATGATACCACATACAAGATGCTATTTACTTAAATGCTAGTAGCTTGTTGTCATCTGGAGTTGTAGGCTAGTGGAATGGTAATAGTAAATTAGGGGTGTATTCTTATGTAATAACATTGTTTATGCAATGTTGAAGATAGATGGTGGATAGGTTTACTACTCTAATAGGTTGCACCTTAACCCTTTATCAATGGGGAAAACCAACTACTCAAGTTGATGGTGTAAGATGATAGGAAATGGTTGGTTCTTTTCTGGATTCTCCTGAGAGCGTTGCAAGAGTTAAAATGATCTCTTTCCATTGGATGAACATGAATACGGACATGTTAATTGTTTCAAGTTGCAGTGGGCAGAGGGTAGGTATACTACACATATACATACCTGCTATGGTGTTAAGTTCAATTTATGACCATTTGATTGTTCTGCAGGCTGGATAAATCAATGTTGTGTATTCTCAAGTTATCTTGTTAGGTGCATGCTTTTGGTTAATGCACTTCGTAGTAAGTTCAATATCATGTCCATGTAAATATAGATAATTTTTACGATAGATGGAATTCTGAACTCTGAATTAGTTACTAAGCAGAGCAGGAAGGAGGATGAGAGAGGATATGAATTAGTGATTGTCTCCCTTGAAAATGAAAATTATAATCTGTTCACAGCATAAATTCATTTTTCATTTTTATTACTTTTCTTTCTTCTATGATTCATTTGATGTTGGTGGCAGTGATGTAGCATAAGAAGATAAACCTTATTTTTTTCAGTGGTCTTAGAAACTTAGATGGGATATTGCTAGAGTTTAGCTGTCGGTTAGACATGTACATCCCCTTTTAATCATCGGCAGAATAATATGTTTTATTTTTGAATGGACAGAATAATAAATATAAATATATATAGTTTGAACAGACAGAGGAATACTTTTCAGTTGTCTTTTCTTGGATGGCTTTAGGAATTTTTTCACTAGGAATGGATACCAAGTAACCTTCACAAATTCTTGTATTATTTTTTTTTTTTTTTTGTGATTTGCCTGAGTTAATGGAAGGCTAGTTCAGTTACCTTGAATAGCATTGCCTCAATTTATACGTGCATATGCTTCATTATTGTGGTTGTGAGATGATGGTGAACAACAGAATTATTATTCTTCTTGCAGCAACGACCACATCATCCAGTTCGCCCAATTCCATCACAGCTTTGGTGCAAGAACTTTGGGACTAAAGATTACAATGAAGTGAAGTGATGTTGCAGTAGAAGTTGAATTGCTGTTCTTTGCAGTGTGGTCAAGCATTTCTTGTATCTTTTAATTGAAGATTTGAGAAGACAGGGTTTAGTAATGCTAGAATAAGATTGAAATCTACTGCTGAAGGATTGGGTTATCATCTTGATTATATTGTTAATAAGTTGCTGTCATTTCTGTTTGACGTCGTGAGGAAATTGTTGAATTTGTGTTCGAATTTTTAATTATTGATGCTGTTTTCATCATGGTGTGATTGTAGATTGGAACTTTTAGTCGCTTAAATGAACTCTGAAAGAATGGAGAATTTTGAACGAATACAGAATGTTGAGTGTATGAATCCACCCACCAAAAGTTTTTTGAGGGGCTGACCCATCTATTGTGTGTAGCGGTAGCCCACAATATTAAAAGGGAAACGGGAACAAAAACCGAAAAAGAGACCACTTGTGGAAGTGGCTAAAAGCGAAGGAGATAGCGTCAAAGATATCGGTTTGCCGCATCTGGAAGATTAGCAAAAACAATAAAATTTGGTTGGATTGGATTAGACGAGGAATTTTGAGAATTTCAATTTATGAATTTGTTGCAAATTTATGATTTGGTTAAGGAAAAGTGAATTGCATTTTATTGTTGTTTAAAATTTATTATTCACTGCAATTCTTCAAAAAAAGATATTTTAAAATTTTTAACAAGACATGAAATTTTATGAAATTTATTACTTTATAAATATATAATTTATAAATAGAATTTCTATTACAAAAATGTATTATAAATCTATGAATTTATCATCCATGTTAAATATCTGAAATTTTAAAATTTATGATTTTTTAAGTCAAAAAATTCATAATTTAAAACTCTCAATCATGGAAAGTAGAGACTAATGGAGGGGGTTAGCTCCTCGCTTCACTAGTACTCAAACGAAATCATTCCCTCTTGTCAGTCAGAATTTTATTGACGCCCCTCCACACTAATTTTTCTTTTTTCTTTTTTTTTTTTTGACAAACACTGATAAAAGTCAATTTATTGCCGTGGTATTTATACGGCCAAACTACCAAACATATCTCAAAAGTTATTTTTCAGTTATAATAAATAATAAATTAAATTTTTTTATCAAATTTCATTAAATTTATATTTTTTTATCAAATTTATCTTTGATCAATTTTTTTATAAATCATTATATTTATTTTTAGTCTATTTCTCTTTATATTTACTACAATTGAATGAATAAGTATAATTGCTATTTCACAAAAATATTATTATTATGTCAAAGTGAAATAATATTTTTAAGATTTGAAAAATTAATGATTTTGAAATTTAGAAAAAATTGTGTTTTTGTTAAAATACTTATAAGTTTTAATAATATAGTAAATAAAAAAAAAAGAGAAGCATTTTCATGTGATATTTAAAAATAAGAGATGAATTAGTCAAATAGCATAAGTTACAAAGGATCATAAGAAAAATTATAAAATTTTAAGATAAAATTAATGATCATATGATGAAAATAAACTTAAAAACTAAATCATATAATATTAAAATATAATACTCTACTTAGTTAAATATGATAATCCACAAAAGAGTTTGTAATAATTAATTCTTACATAGGTTAGTAAACTTATTGTTGTTGTTGTTCTTAAGTTAACAAAAATCTATAAAAAATTGCTTTCCATGGGAAATATGAAACTAAAATTTGATTTTTTTTAGTCTAATTAAAGTAAAATCACAAATCTATATAAAATCACAAATCTATCTACTGTATTATTATTATATAATAAAATTTGGTAAAAGAATATTTTTTTTAAGGGCAAAAGTAAAAAAGTAAGCATTGCCTATAAATTCCCCATGCCACTTAAGGTCTCATAGTGGAAATTCACATTTCTAATTTCTTTAGTGTCTTTAGAAACTACAATATCTCTCATTTTGTTAATAAATAGTGAAGAATAAAGGAATATTAAATAAAAAAAAAACAACAGAAAGCGAGCATATGCTTGACTTCTTCAAAATAAAATCTAATAATGCAAAATTATTCTAAGTAAATATTCCCTTCATTCATTTTCTATTTATCATTTTATATATTTATATAAAGATTAAAAATATTATAAAATAATCTTAATTATAGAAAAATTAATTGGATTATTATTTATTATTTAAAAGATCACTTTATTAATTTTTTATAAAAATTAAGATTAAAATTAAAAATAATTAATTTTTTAATAATTTTTTAAAATTAAAATAAAATAAGATTTTAAAAGGATATATAAAAAGAAAGGATGGTAGGACAACTTAGTCCTGGTTCTTTCGACTGGGATCCACACGGTAACCTGCCCCAGGTGCGCCTGAAGACATATGATCTATTGATTTTATTATTTTTTTTTTATGAGAAAACTATTGATTTTATTCTTGGAACGATATGAACCTTTCGTTTGAACTTCAAACATTATCCCACTCAGAATAATAAAGGATTTAGACTGGAATTTAACGTTTGGCAGTTGAGCCTTTATACCCACATGTTGACATCCCAACAAACATCAAAAATAGAACATTTCAATTACCTTAACAACAGTTCTTATTATGCAAATTTTATGTTCTTTTTCCACAATGGAAAGACTCGTAATAACCATATTGATTTCCATCTCAACAAAGTTTATTTAAAAAGTTTATAGTAATTATTTTCTAAAGACATATTAGGCAGTAACAAAGCTACAAATTTCATTTTAAAATGGCCAAAATTAGTTTTTTCATCATACTTAAAAATATGAAAAAAGATAATATGTATTTTAGAAGAATAAAATATATATTTTCCAGTAACTCCGTTTTTGCTTTTAGGTGAATTTGATAGAAATATTTTTCCCCCCTCAAATGCCATTTAAAAAAAGATGGGAAATAAAAGCTATAAAAGAAGAAAAAGATATTAAGTTTTCAAACTGGATCAAATTAGTTAATTGAACTGTAAAATAAAAAATTAATTAATGATTCGATTTCATTAAGAGTTAAAAATTGATCCATTAAAAAACTAATCAAAATCAACAAAAATTAAAATTTATATCAAATTAATTCAATCTAAAATTATATTATCTTACAAAAAATTTAAAATTTAAAAATCATATTTTTTATTTGAGATTTAAATATTAAAAAAATATTTTTGTTATGTTATCATATTGTATTATTTTTAATATTATTTATACATAATTACTAATTTTTTAAAAATAATTTATTAAATTAAAAATTAATCAATTAATTGATTTGGTTTCCAATTTAATTTTAAAAACATTAAAAAAAACTGCAATTATCTTTAATAACAATCATTTACTCTTTCATTATTCTCCAAAAACAAAAAAGGTTACAATTTTTTTATCGGATCTTCATAAACGGTAGAAGTTTATAATTTTCCCCCTTTTTTCCTATTCATAAGTACATGAGAAATTGATCAAAAATTTTGGTGGTAGGTTAATGAACGTGAGAGAAGGTGTTTGTCACTCATGCATATACGCATTCAAAAAATAATTGCAAACCACAATAATAAATAATCATTAAGCATGACGTATGAGCTTCTCTCCGGCTTGTGAGAGTTTCCTTTTCTCTTGCAGTTTACAAGTTTGTGGAAGAATGGAAGGGATCACTGATTCTTTGCACAGTATTCGGTTGGACCGAGAGGAAGAGGGTATCACATGGGATACTGTTGAAGGGGAAGCGGATTATGCAGTGTTTTCTTATCAATTTTGTTTATTGAGAAGGTTTGTTGGATCTAAGACAGTTAAAACTACTGCCATGCAAAATACTCTCTCGGAGTTGTGGTAAACAATGAAGGGCATGTCGTTTGAGGTTCAAAACGCTCCCCTTTTTCGTTTTCATTTCTATCACGAGGCGGATATGCAACGAGTTTTAGATAACGGACCATGGATGTTCAATCTGCAATTGCTTGTTTTGGTTCGTTATCATAAAGATGTGATTCCTAATTCCATTTCGTTGAATTCTATGATGTTTTGGATTCAGGTGGAAAATCTGCCTCCAAAGGCTGTGACGGAATAGATGGCTAAGTTGATTGGTAATGTCTTAGGTTCATTCATCCTATGTGATATCGAAGCATTGCAACTACGTAGGACCATGAGGATAAGGGTGCAAGTTGATATAACACAGACTCTGATGAGGGGGATGAACTTGAAGAAGGATGATGGGAGTATTTGGTTAGCATTTCGGCATAAGAAGCTTCCATCTTTTTTGCTCTGGGATTTCTTCCTACTCATTCTAATTTGCTAGCCAAACGAGTGGATGTCGTTCCAGCATATCCCATTTGTGATAGTGAGGTTGAATTTCCCCTTCACTTGTTTCGGGATTGTTTATTTAGCCGAGCATGTTGGAATGCAAGTCGATTACTTTTGCCACCTGAGCTATTCAGATGTGGTACAATTAAGGAGCGGATTGCAGGAACTTCGGAGGTAGTAAGCAAATGTGAAAAAGCGATGTTCATCGCTATTTGTGATTCCATCAGGTTTCGACGCAATAAAAAGGTTTGGAATAATGAGCAATGCCCAGACTCGATTGCGGTGCAATGTGCGCTTTCCAACCTGGGTGAATATGTAAAAACGAAGGACTCTTATTTAGTTTGTGGTGGTGTTCGAGGAGAGGATACGAGATGTGGGGCTTCACATTGGCAGCAGCCTAGTTTTGGGGAATTGAAGTTGAATGTGGATGTCGGGCTCGACGACTCGAACAAGCGAGCTACTGTTGGGGCAGTTTTAAGGACGCATCAGGGTCAAGTGGTAATTGCCATGTCTGCTCCTCTTACAAGTTTTGGTAGCCCAGAATGTATGGAGGCTCTTGCATTGCGGTATGCTTTGAACTGGATTCGTCAGCATAGGTGGACAGCAGGTCTGTTTGAAACAGATTGTCTGTCGTTATCCATCGCTTGAAACGCAACCAAACTTGTACCACTCAACTGGATTCTATCATTGAAGACAGCAAGCGATACCTTCCCTCTAATGCTTCACGGCACCACATACGTCATTCTGCTAACTCGGTGGCTTATAGTTTAACTAAGCATGCTCTTGTTAGTGAAAGCGCTGCGGTTTGGATGGGAACACTTCCTGTCTCTGTGATGGATTGTCATCCATCTGAAGTATTTATGTCAGTTTGTTGTTAATAAGCCTTTTTTTTCAAAAAAAAAAAGAGAGAGAGAGAAGGTGAGGAGGGGCTGTGAGGGTATTGTTGTCCTTAAAGAAAATTTGTCTTATTTTTTAACTAAATTAATGGAAAAATATCTATTTTCTAATATAAAACTTTTAGTGTAATTAATGAAAAAGGAAAATTTTCGTGCATATAAGATGATTTAATTAAATATAATAAACTGTAATGATGATTTAGTTAATGAGATACTATATTTATTTAAATTGCAGTCATTAGATTTATTATTTTAATATTAATTAATTAATTATTTTTATTCATAATTAATATTTATCTATAAAAATATCTATTACATTTTTTATTATTTATAATTAAATACATTTAAGTTTTCTTATCTTTAATGTCTTAATTTGCTAATCATTATATTTGGTAATTAATTTAATGACTTGGCTTACTAATCATTATATTTAGCAATTAATAAATCTAATAAAATATAAAAGATAATATTTCTTATAGTATTTAATATTGCCACTAGATTTATTTTTTAAAAAGATTAAATTTTCATAAATTTAATTTGAATAAAATTTATTTTGACTAAATTCAATCTATTTTTTAGAAAATAATTTATCAAAAATGAAAAATAAAAGATAACAAAAAATAATTATATTATTTAAAACTAATCTAATTCTAAATAAAATATTTACACCTTTTTATTTTTTTTATCAAATTGTTACTAACATCTAATTTTTGAACTATATATTAATCTAGTTATTTATATTCAAGATATAAATAATTTTATTTTATTGGCTATAATATAGGTGTAATTTTGGTTACTTAACTAAGTCACTTTATATATGTTATTTACGCAGTGACAAAAATTTAAAAATTTTCAGCTTATTTATAAATAAATCATCAATTTTCTATTTTAATAAAAAACTTAAAATTTTAATTTCAACTCATTTTAATATAATTTTAATTTAAAAATAAAACTAATATAAATTTATCAATAATTAAATAATTTTTCAATAGTATGAAGTTTTAAATATAAAATATGTTATCATTCAAAATCATTTTTTGTTTAGTTTTATATCAATATTGAATTGAATTTAAGAGAATATAAAAATTATTATTCATGAATCTATTTCAAATTTAAAAAATTGAGAATTTATTAACAATAAATAAAACATAAAAGGAGCATGTTTTAAACAAATATAAATTGTAATATTGTTTAAGTTATGTGTACAACTGTCATAATTATGATAATAATTTTAATAAAAAATAAATAGAGACAATTTTTAAAATTCAAACTCTATAATCTTAAAAAATAAAATTTGTAATCTTCTCCTCACGTATAAAATTTAATAATTTGAATTTAAATATATAAAATCTAAAAATATAAAAAAAATTACATCAATACTCTAAAAATAAAATTGTTGTCTTAATATATTATAATTTTATTTTAATAAATAAGTTAGTAATAAAATTATATATTTTAGTTATTAGTGAAATCATATTAATCTATTATAATTTTGGTGATTGATATTAAAAATGAATCAATATAACTTATACATAATATAATCAAATTATAATTTATTATAATGAAAAAAGATAAATCATTGCAATTCATTAATTTATTATAATTTCAATAAATTAAAATTAAATTGACATAAGTTATATCAAACATAATGAAATTGTCATCTTAAACTTGTTATAATTCATAATTATATCTAACTAAATAAAATATTATATGTATATGAGAGGATTTTATATATCGTAAATATAGTAATCATAATAATTATGGATAACCAAATATAACAAAATAAATATAGAAATATACACATAAAATTTTGCGTAGTACAAATTATTGTTATATTAAATCTATATATCATTTATGGTAAAAATTTTAAATTTTTTTTAATTATACAATTTACTGAAATCCAATGAAAATTTTATTTGTGAAATTGAAATTTCAATATCATAAAGTTATCACACACGCATATATAAGAATAAGAGATTTATAGTTGTTGATAAATGCGAAATATAAATAATTTTTAGTTAATAGAGTCATTAATATAATACTTAGTTAGGTAAAAAAAAATAATATATCTACACTCTAACAAATAGAATAAATAGTTAGGTTGAATAATTTAATAGAAAGTTAAAAATTTTTCATCCATTGCAAGTTATATGGTTCTAAAAAATTTTAAATTGTTAATAAAATTTTGATAAAAATAAAAAATAAAGTATGTTATTTAGAATGAGATTAATTTTAAGAAATATAATTATTTTTAGTAATTTATTATTAAATTTTAATAAGTTTTTTTTTTATAAATATAGATTAAATTTAGTTAAAAATAAAATATTTTATTTTGATTTGATTCAATTAATTCATAAAATTCAAAGAGTAACTTTGATTTTTTTTTTTAACAAATGAATCTAGTAATAATATCAAAAAGTGTAGAAATGTTTTTTTATTAATTAATTGATTATTAAATATAGTTACTAATAAATTAAGACATCAAAGGATAAAAAAACTAAAATACATTTTATTACTGATGATAAAGATAAAATATAACAAATATTCTTGTAGATGATTATTAATTACTAATCAGATAACTTACTATAATACATTAAGACATCAAAGGTTAAAAAACTAAAATACATTTTATTACAGATGATAAAGATAAAATACAACAAATATTTTTGTAGGTAATTATTAATTACTAATCAGATAACTTACTATAATAATAAATAGTTAAATTGTATGGTGTTATAATGACACTCTGTTATGATTGCTATAAAAGTTTATTGTAATTAACTCATTCAAGGACACACATTTTTTCAATTTTAATCGTTTTTTCTCTTATTTTTCTCTTAAAACTATTTTTTTTAACTCATCTTTTGGGTTATCGTCAGCTAAATTGTCGATAGTAGCTCGTAATTTCATTGTTTTTATTACTATATTATTCATTTTCATCTCAATAATATAAATCTGTATTTACTTTTTTTTTTTATAGATTTTCTAGTTTTTTTTTCTTTTGAAATTATGATGAAAGTTTTTAATTATTAATTTATGGAAGTTTGGATTCTCTTGCAAGAAAGTTATTATTATCCTTTTATGAAATTAATTTATAATATTTTGAAGAAATTGATTAGTTTTTTTTTATAGAAATTCAATTAGGCTCGTTTGAAGACAAAAATATTGAGTTGTGAATTTGTATAACTATCGAGTAAAACGTGTTTCTCGCTATTATGTAAAATTTAATATTTTGTCAATATAGTTGTATTTCTATAAAAAAAAAATCTTCACTTTCTATATTAAATTTAACATACTTAATGTCAATATAATATACTGTGGATTGTAAGTTTTAATTTTTTTTACATTTATTGATATTTTTATATTTGATATTTTATAAATAAAAATTATTATCTTTCATCTAAAAATAAAGAAAAGGTTTTAATATTTTTATATTTAATATTTTATGAATAAGAATTATTATCTTTTATCCAAAAAAAAAAATGACGCGCATTTTTCCATTCACCCCCGCGGACCCGGGGCAGCTTAACACCTCCCTTCCCTGGCCCTTTCAACGCTTCAACTGTTCTGTTTCTACTTTCACAGGAGACCATTCACTGTAGAGCAAGGAAATTTTTGTACTTTCTGCTAAAAAGGTAAAAAAACAAAATAAAGAAAATAAAATATCTGAAAAAAGAATTGCTCTCACTATAAATAAAAACGTAAACGCGGACTTGTCTCTGCATAAATTACATTGCTTCACTTTCTAATCTCTGTTTCAAAGATGCTTGGAAGTTGATTTTTTTGAGTTCGTTGCGTTTGGACCGATCGCTGTTGTCCTTTGTTAGATCTTGGTTTTTTAGGGCACATGAAAATGTGGAAGCTTGCGACATTTGCTGCTTACAGTTTGCGCCGATCACGGCGGTTCTCGACGGCGATTCCTGGCCCGTGTATTGTTCATAAGCGTGGAGCTGATATTCTCCACGATCCTTGGTTCAATAAGGTTAAAAACTATCAGTCATTTCTTTTATTAGTTATTCTATTCTTTTGTATTTTTGTTTATTGTTCCTATTGGTAGCGAAGAATGATTGTTGTTGATGTGTTTTGTTTGGTTTTTGGAAGATTTAAATGTCGGTTGTTAAGATGAGAAGACCTGTCACTTATAGTAGAATCGTCATTTATATGTTACCCCTAAGACTGGTAGTTGAAGTTAAACGATAACTAATGTGATTATGTGAAATCTGGCATTTGTTCGTTAAGTTTATGTGGAAGCATAATATTGTGGTTTTTATGCTTCAAATATCTCTGTTAATTTCTATTTCGTGGTGTGTGGGGGAAGCGGCGGTAATTTTGAACTAGCTGTTGAAGCTACACATATCTTTTGGGTTGCATCTGATTTTCATCCGGAAAAATGATGCTCAGATATATTTAAATTTGCTGATTTTATAAAGCCTTTTTTCTGCCCTCTCCCTATCTCTCCTCCCTCTTTCAGGATACTGGGTTTCCTTCAACTGAAAGAGACCGACTAGGGCTCCGTGGCCTTCTTCCACCTCGTGTTATATCATTTGAACAGCAATATGCTCGTTTTAGTAAGTTAAATTCCTACCTCCTTGAATGTGTTATTATTTGACTTTGTTATGCGTCAAACCTCTGGATTGTAGGTGTATTTTGTAGTCATTATGAGTATGTAGAACAACTAGTTTGAGTCATTACTTAGTGACGCTTGTCTTCTGTTTGCAATTTGCTCACTCTTTCCTGGAAAATAAGTTACATGGCCAAGCTTAGAAGTGTAATTTAGTATAGGGTCACATTGCAGTTCAGGTACTTGATGTCTTGTAGTTTGCAAATCCTTGTCAGTGTGGCATTGATGATTAACGCGCTTTGATGTCCTCTGTTCAGGCAGAGTTAGAGATCCATGAATGATGGAACATCAGAGTATTGGTGCAATTTCCAGCAAATATATTTGATATGACGTTGTAGTTAAGTGGCATAATATTATAAATATATAGCTCTTTTGGCTATAGTGATTTCCTGTCCATTAATTTTTAAGATTGTTGACAAGCTCTAATGTAACGAGTATCGCTCGTGAATGAATGCAGCAGGAAAAGGAAGTAGTGAGTTAAGCTAAACATGATGTTTGTGGGCAATGTACAATGAGCTAAATTTCATTAAGGATTAAAATGTGCTTGTGTTTTGTTTTAGGGACTGAAAGAGTGATCTGTGCACAGTGTTGTGAAACTGCTTGAAGGACTGTAGTTTGGATTAACTCTCTGTCAAAAACTGCCATTTTGCTGAGTATGTTTAGTAGAATGATCTGACATCCGTTCCATGTAACGGAATGTTGCCTTTTCCTCTTTAATTTCTCTTCTCATGAAACAAATAGGACTTTTTTTTCACACAGTTACATATATATGCCATGATAGTTTATAAAGGGAGGATGTTAACATAGAACCTTCTACTTACATAAGTTGTGGCTACTAATCTCACTTTCCGTTAGTCACCTATTTTTGCTTTGTTGTTTGTTTTTGTCAAGTAATTTTTATTGTAAGTGTTATTAGCCATTTTGTATTCGAGGGACATTATTATGCTCTTTGATTTGAATTGTTAGTGGAGTCATATCGATCGCTGGAGAAAAATACTCAGGGACAACAAGATAGTGTTGTATCATTAGCAAAATGGAGGATCTTGAATAGACTTCATGACAGAAATGAGACATTATACTACCGAGTAAGTTCTGCGGAAAATTCTAGGCTGAATATATTAAGATGTTAGCATGTAGTGAAATTTATTGTAATCTGAAGTGATTTTGGTACCTCTCTCTCTCTCTCTCCAGGTCCTTATTGATAACATCAGGAATTTTGCTCCAATAATATATACTCCAACAGTAGGGTTGGTGTGCCAGAATTATTCAGGCCTTTTTAGACGTCCACGTGGAATGTATTTTAGTGCAAAGGATAAAGGAGAGATGATGTCGATGATCTATAACTGGCCAGCAGAACAGGTAACTTATGAATTTTAATACTGTACATTGTGGAAATCATACCATTTCCTTTTGCTTTTCTCTCTTTTTGATGAGCATGTTATGCACATATTTATTTTATGAATCAATTTTTGTTGCTGTAAACACTTGATACTTTAAGAATTCCCAAGTATCGCTTTCGTAATTTGAGGATGGTTTTCCAAGTTAGATTTGTGAGACTTATTATTCACAATATAGCAAGATGACTTTTTAGTCCACTTTATGATGCTATGAGTTTAAATTTTTTCTTTACATTGCAGGTGGACATGATAGTACTCACAGATGGTAGTCGTATTCTTGGCCTAGGTGACCTTGGTGTTCAAGGAATAGGTATACCTATTGGGAAGCTTGATATGTATGTCGCTGCTGCTGGTATCAACCCACAGAGAGTATGTCTCTCTCTCTCTATCTGTCTCTCTCCCCTTTTTTAGTTGTGTCTATCAGCATAGCTTCTCTTGTTCAACCTATGTCTGTGTCTGACAGATACTCCCAGTTATGCTGGATGTTGGTACAAACAATCAAAAGCTACTTGATGATCATCTTTGTGAGTTAAATCTTACATACCATTCCTTTTCCTAGAGAATAAATACTATGTACTAAGTGCGTCCAAATTTTTCTTTCTAGCAAATTATTATAAGGTTATTATTTTCATATAATTTCTGATTGACAGATTTAGGACTTCGACAACCTAGGCTGGAGGGAGAAGAGTATCTATCAATCATTGATGAGTTCATGGAAGCTGTGTTCACACGTTGGCCAAAGGCCATTGTACAGGTTTCTTTCTTTCAGAAGAAAAAATTGTGTCACCTCTTGTGTTATTTGAACCTTGGTGATGCCATAACCTGGTGGTGCGGATAATCTTGATCAGTTTGAAGATTTTCAAATGAAGTGGGCGTTTGAAACTGTGCAAAGATATCGTAAAAGGTTTTGCATGTTTAATGATGATATCCAGGCGAGTATAGCTTTGTTATGTTGCTAAATTGTATGAATAATGATGCTGTGGGACAGAAACTATCTTGTGTGCCTCTGCAGTTATGGTAGTTGCACTCACTTTGTGACTTATAGGGAACTGCTGGTGTTGCACTTGCTGGATTGCTTGGAACTGTGAGAGCCCAAGGCCGATCACTGTCTGACTTTGTGAACCAAAAGATTGTTGTAGTGGGTGCTGGAAGGTACTTGAAAAGATCAATTTTGATGATTTAAATAGGCATATGAATGAATTTCCTGTTACTTGCGTGTCCTAATTACCTGGTTTTATTCTAATTCTTACAGTGCAGGGCTTGGTGTCCTGAATATGGCTATACAGGCTGTTTCAAGGATGTCTGGGAACAATGAAGCAGCTGTAAAGAATCAATTTTTCCTAATTGATAAAGATGTAAGGTTCTTCACTTTTCACTTCCTCTACAGCATTTATATGATGATGCATAATTATTTCTGTTTTCTATTTCCCAGTATGGTGGCGGATCTTTATCATTGATTATATATGAATTAAATATCTGATGAATTCTAGATTCTCACTTCACCAGAGTTTTTATTGTTAATTTTTACCTCATTGAATATCATATGCATGTCATGAGATCCTCTCTTATATCGTTTCCTTTTTTTTTTTTTTAAATTTTTTAGTTTTCATTTTTATTCTCATTATTTTACTTGCTTTGATGAAGGGTCTCATCACGAAAGAGAGGAAAAATATTGATCCAGCAGCAGCACCATTTGCAAAAGACCTGACAGATTTTGAGGGGCTTAGGGAGGGAGCTAGTCTACTTGAAGTGGTAACATTCCCAGGGCTGCTTGAGACAGCGTTAATGACCACAAGACTCATCTTTTATTTTATGAAAAGCATTAGTTTTAAGCACTCAAATTTTGAGTTGTGTACTCTTTTGTAAATTTATGTATACTCAGTTTGTTGATGTTAGAATTCTGGTTTCTGAGAGCTAAATGTTGATCAGGTCAAAAAGGTAAAGCCCCATGTTCTTCTTGGTTTGTCTGGAGTTGGTGGGATCTTCAATGAGGAGGTAAAATCCTTATTCATGCTTTTTCATAAGTAGTTATTGGTAAGGAAACTAATCAACCATTAAAAGTGGCTCAAAAATGTAATATAGTTGTAGTTATCTAATATTTTGAATATGCTTTATTGTCTTTGAGTATTATAAATTGTGCTATGTTAGAGATCATGGAGGTATGATCCAAAAGTCTTTACATAACATGGTGCTCGTCCTTTCTTTGTTTTGTACTGCGGCATTGATGCATCCACCTGAATTTTGTGCTCAGAAGTGTAATTAAATTTGTTTGGTGAGACAGAATGTGCACTGGAAGTTCAGATGCACAAGTTAGAATAGTTTTTGAAATTAACTTTTATTGTCATCATCTATTTGTTGTCCAAAAACTTCTTATCTTTTTCTGATTTGATTAGTAGTTCTGCATTTACTGATTTTGTCTTATAGATTTTGCTTGGAATATGAATCAGGTGCTCAAGGCCATGCGAGAATCTGATTCATGTAAACCTGCCATTTTTGCTATGTCAAATCCCACGATGAATGGTTTGTTTGGGAAACTCCTTCAAGCTTCTACAATTTGTGATAGTGACTAGTTATTTCTGTTGACATTATCTTTTTCTTCTCTGGAACAGCTGAATGCACTGCTGCTGATGCTTTCAAACATGCTGGAGAAAATATAATTTTTGCAAGTGGAAGCCCATTTGGAAATGTTGACCTTGGTATTTTATATTTACTCTGATTTTTATCTTGTTTGAAAACATTTTAATTCCATTTGATGAAAGCAATTATGGAGCTTCTTTATAGGGAAAGTTACTGAGAGTGCCATATGATGTGGCAGATTTATGCTTTGATCTTTTCTTTCTTCAAGAATATAAAATTTACTCCTGAGTGTTTATAAAATTTGACGCTTTGGTCCATTTGATAGAAATGCAAAATTATGTGGTTATGGTCAAACATGTCATTTTGAAATGTAAAGAGATTAAGACGATACTTTCAAAATGATGAGGACTGCAATATATTCCAAAAAAAAAAAAAAAAGTGTGAATTATATGTCTTGGGTTGGGGGAGTAAGCAAACGTAGGGTATGGTGTTACTTCTTAATAAATTAAGTCGCTAGGGCATCTTACTGGGTAAAGTTCTTAATTTCATGCTCTAGTTTTTAATTGCCCCCACAATCATGCATGTGTTTGCAGGAAATGGGAAATTAGGGCATGTGAATCAAGCAAATAATATGTACCTGTTTCCTGGGTTGGTGTTTCCTCTTTTTTTTTTTTGTTTGGAGAAAGTTTTCAAGTGTGCTTAAATAATGGCATTTATGTATGTTTTGTTGGCTGGTGGCAGAATTGGTTTAGGAACTCTTCTTGCAGGTGCCCGTTTTATAACCGATGGAATGTTGCAAGCAGCTGCTGAATGGTATGTGGACATTAATAGCTTACTTTGAAAATTATCGTAATTCGGTTCATCTTTATTCAGGCATAAAGCTGTCTTTTCTTTGGAGGAGAGGGGGGAGGGGCATAAATTGCTGACTGACATTATATTACTTTACAGCCTTGCTTCTTACATGACAGATGAAGAAATCCAAAAGGGTATATTATATCCATCTCTTGATAGGTAAGACTTCCAGCTCTAGCAGTTACAATTTCTTGTTCCATTTATATAAACCATGGATCCATCAATCTGCATTTTTGTTGAGAGATATTTAGGTGGCTTGCTCAGTTGTGGAAAATGGGCCTGCTATTACAAAATTTTTTTAATGATTTACAGATAGAGAACTTTCTTCCCATAAACAATCCTTTGTTTTCTTGTCTCCAAGTTTGCACTGATGTTTAATGGCAATGAAAATCTGTCTTTTGTTGTGTACTGCCATTAGGTCCATTACTACCAGTGATGCCTCCCACAGCTCGTTCAATCCTTTCATGATATCAGGACCACCATGGTCACTAAATTTTTCATGACATTTTGACCTCCACTATAAACTACCATTATTACCCAATGCCACTTCCACCATTACACTACTGCAATTGGCATTACTACCACCATCACCACCAGGGACATTGTTGCTGCCAGCACATTTGCATCGTGCTATTGCATTAGTATCATGATCACTGCTTTCCTGGCTAGAATAGCATTGCTATTACCTCCTAATTGCACCTGTAATGTTGTTTCTACGTCATTTCACCTGCATAACGTTATTCACATGCTAATTAATATTTATATTGGACTCGGAAAAACAGAAATATGGATAAAATGAAAGAAAATCTCAGTTTTCCTCATGAAAATAGAAACACTGGAAATGGAAAAGAAAAAACTTTATTATGTAACTAAATAGCTTTTTTCCTGTTAGTAAAAAAGAATACTGTGAAATGACATGAAAAACCTGCTTCTGGTTTGAGTTATTGGCTGTCAGCTTTATGTGAATACTTATCATTCCTTGCCCTTTTTTTTTTGGTATCAATCATTCCTTGCCTTCAATTCTTCGTATAATTTCTAATAAGATAGGCTTTGTGGTAAAAGTTCTACTAAACCACCATTGACCACCCAATATTTAATGAGTTTATATCATGCAATCGGTTTCAACAGTAGGAAGCAGATAATGATTTCTAGGCAAGTTTAAAAAAACAAAGTTTTGGTGGGTATAAGGAAATAGAATGTCGGTTATAGTTTATATTTTGCAAGAAAACCACACGTGGATTTTTATTGGCTTCTTGGTGAGTTGCCATCATCACGAAAGGTGTTGTGTTGTTTCCATCCTAGGTCTCTCTGTATTACAGATTTGCCTTTTGTATTGATTCCATGTTTGTGCATAATGCAGTATTCGACACATTACAGCAGAGGTTGGAGCTGCTGTTCTGCGGGCAGCTGTTGCAGAAGAATTGGCAGAAGGACATGGTGATGTGGGGTCCAGAGAGCTCAAGCACATGTCAAAAGTATGTTATCTTATAATGGAAAAAATCGGAGCAGCTTCTTGTATGGGAAAAAATGGCAGACAGCATTAAGGGAGCAGTAATAGTAAATGATTGCAATATCTTTAAACAAATACTATAAGAAGCATTAAAGAGATAAAAATTCTTATAAAATATAGCAATTTTTCTAGTAATTAAATTATATTTGCAAGTTAAAAATCAATTAGAATGAGTTCATATGGTTATTTGTTTAGCTTGTGTAACCTATCTGAAAATAATGTCTCATGTCTAGAAAAATATCCAAGTTCTTATTGTGATGTCTCATGTCTTGAAAAGTATCTGATTTCTTATTGTGATTCTTGATACAGGAGGAGACAGTGGAATACGTCACTCGGAATATGTGGTTCCCAGTTTACAGCCCCCTGGTGCATGAGAAATAGTACTTGTTTAACCTACCTTTCGCTTTATTTTCTCTGGAGGCTATTCTTCAATGACCTGGGGCGTGAATCGCTGCAGCCACAGCTTTAATATTCTTTTCATTTTTTCCTGAATTCATAATTTGCTAGCTTAGAGAAGTAGAAAGGCAAATAATGAAACAGGAACAAACCCTTCCATTACTGTAGTTCAATTTTCTGGAACTATGATCGGAAGGAAGTTAATTCATGTATATTTTTGGTGATTTTGAGGAGATATTGTATTGTCACTATTAGTTGTTCCTTGGAATTTTGTCTCGGGAGTGGAGCCATGATAGCTGCATCTAATGATTGCTAGCTAGTTTATTTTTAATCTAATTATTTATTATAATTTATCATCCTATTTATATTTGATCAATGTATCTTTGGTCATATGATTTTCATTATAATCTGCACAATGTTATAATTTGGAGCCTGTAATTGCTTCAGCCTGAGCTGCCAGTTGCCAGATCCAAATTTGTTTAATCTGCACAATGTTAAGAACTGCAAAATTTAAATGTGATGAATGATAATCAATTTTTGATCTTATGATTATCCATTTTAATCTTTAGTCATATGATTATCCATTATAATTTTTGCTTAAGACAGATACAAATTGAAGGAGATTCAAGCAATGCACTTACCAGCAGAACGGCACAAAGAGTTTTCTTCTTGGTTTCTTCACTACATATTTGTCTGTCGCAATTGGTGTACTTCTGCAGTTAAGGGTGACATTAGGAACTGCCATTTTACTTCATTGGAGGTTATATGGATGCTTGCGTAAACGATGTCAGGTAGTTTTTTGGAGTCATTTTATATTAAGAATCTTCAAATCCAATAACCAAACACATAGCATAGTAAAACAAAAGTTCAGATGATATATCTGCAGCCTATTGGTTGTTTTTTACGTTATTTTTTATGTTTTGTTTGGGACTATAAAATTTGTGAGAATTTGATCCGTTGTCCCCCAGGAATGACAGGTAAGACACAGCTTTGATACTAAGTGATTTAAAAACAGGTCCTACAGTCTCAGTGCTTACATCTCAATTTCTCAGTATCTATGGCAGAATCAACAAGGAGGTAGAAATTTAGTGTTTTTACTGTGATTTGCAGCACTTTCCATCCTACCCTATAGTAAAATTAATGAGTTTTTGTGTGCTTGAGGATTTATTGTTTTTTCAGGTATGCAGTCGTTACAGGGGCAAACAAAGGGCTTGGATGGGGGATGGTAAAACTGTTGGCATCAAATGGGATTATGGTAGTACTCACAGCTAGAGATGAAAAGAAAGGTCTTCAAGCTGTTGAAGACTTGAGGGGTTCTGGTCTTGCTGATCATGTAGTTTTTCATCAGCTTGATGTGCTGGATTCTGCTAGTATTGCATCTTTGGCAGATTTCATCAAGACCCAATTTGGAAAACTTGACATTTTGGTATATCCAAGAATCAATTTCCTCAAACCTGTAGTTGTCAATGTTCATCTAGAAAAAACAACATATGCTTGATGAAATATTGAAATTCTATGCAGGTGAACAATGCCGGAATTGGAGGAACCATTATAGACTCCAACAAATTAGCATCTTTGAGCATTTCTGGTACTGAGGTAAGCTCTTATCTAAATTGGAAGTGCTTTGTTTCGATTTTGTTTTGCTGTAGGCGAGTGTGTTACCTTAATTTTCCAATGGCTCGTGTAAAACTAGTTAACTCAAGTTCCTCGTCATTAATAGGAAGATTTGCAGAATGTTTGGAGCAAAGTATTGATTCAAAATTATGAATTGGCAGAAGAATGTCTGAACACAAACTACTATGGTGCAAAACGAACAGCTGAAGCTCTAATTCCCTTGCTTCAGTTGTCTGACTCTCCAAGGATTATAAACATTTCTTCCACCATGGGAACATTAAAGGTAAGGTACTAATTCATTTGGCTTGAAATCACTAGTTAGCTCAAGTACTTTATAATTCATCAAACATGTTTCAGTTCATACCAAATGAATGGGCTAAAGGAGTGCTAAGCGATGTTGATAGGCTTTCAGATGAGAGAATAATGGAGGTTTTAAGCGTCTTCCTAAGAGATTTCAAGGAAGATTGTTTAGAAACCAAAGGGTGGCCTACTTTTCTGTCAGCTTATACCATCTCAAAAGCAGCCATGAATGCTCATACAAGGATTCTTGCCAGAAAGTATCCAAATTTCTGCATCAATAGCATCTGTCCTGGCTCTATTAAAACAGATATAAATAACTACAATGGTGTTTTTTCTATTGAAGAAGCAGCTGTGAATCCTGTGAAGTTCGCTTTGCAACCTCATGGGGGACCTTCTGGCCTTTTCTTCATTCTAGATCAAATACATTCTTTCTGATTTTTATTGTAATTTGTACTAAAAATTGAGGGGAAAAAAACTCTCCAAGTCTTGCATTTGGTTTTGTAATTTGGGAATGAACATTGTATTCTCTCTTTTCTTGAATTTTGTTATAGTTTGAATTGTATTAGTGTTCATGGAGATAAAACTTTACTCATGAAGGTTACTAGAGAAGAAATCCTAAGACTATCTGCCCAGCAACTCGACCCTTTCGGCTATGATGTTTTGTTATGCTGGTCATGGCATATCAAATATAATATGCTAAGGCCAATATCTAGGGTGAAAATTAATCTAAATAAAATATGCAATTTATGAAATCAAGTATATGCATTTGGGATTACTATGAACCAGAAATGGCTATTGTCTGGTAGAATTAATATATCATTCCTTTAAAAAAAAAAAATCTCCTTCTAGCTAAATAACATTCCTTATAGCAAGGGCCAAGATTCCTTACATTAAAAAAAAAAAAAAATTTCTACCCATATCGTTTTTGGCGGACTACGTGGCTTCTTTCAGACCATTTACTGTCCAAGGACTTCTTGTTTGACCTCCTTCTCTTTTCCTGGTTTACTCAGAAAAACATCAACCTTTGATTATTTATGTATAAAGTCGATAAATCTTATGGATACAAGGGAAGGAGAAGACCTGCAAACATAAACACATACTCCAATGGCAGAAGCCACTAAGAGGCAATTCATCTTTGGCTCATGATATATACTATCCTCTCTATCTGCTGCATCTTCTTCTCGTTGGTGACAGGACATTTGATTCTTATCCTTTATCAGGTATGCAGTGGTTACAGGAGCAAACAAGGGAATTGGGTTCGAAATTTGTAGGTAGTTGGCTTCAAATGAGATTGTGGTGGTGTTAACTGCCAGAGATGAAAAGATAGGCCTTGAGGCTGTTCAAAAACTAGCAGACTCTGGTTTATCTGATCATGTGCTGTTTCATCCGTTTGACGTGGCAGACCTTGCCAGTGTTGCTACTCTTGCTGATTTCATCAAAACCCATCTCGGAAAGCTTGATACCTTGGTATCATCGACGCTTAATTTTCTTGTTCTTTCTTCGTACTTTTTATATATTAGAGATATAAAGTTAATTGGATATTTGAATATCAACACCCTGCTGTATGATGCAACTACAATAATAAACATTTAAGCTTCATTGGATAAAGAACATGTAGAGTTACAGAGGCTCGTCCTAAGTTATTCTAATCTGTGGCTTTTGTTTGTCTTAGTTTCTAGTCTGGGTTTTTAACTTTATAAGTTACTCGATGCAAATGGTTTTTTTTTTTTTTTTACTGATATTTAGACTGTTATAAGATGATGCTATGCTATTGTACTGCCTGCTGAAGAAATTCTATGGTTCTACGCTTAAATAAACTGCTGATATATGTCCAGGTTCGCAGGAATTTTTTCTAGTTCTCGTACTATCTAATCCTCATTCACTTGTTCAGCCATTAACTGAGGATTCTTCTTCTTCTTCTTTACTTGTTATTTCTCAATTAACTTAGGAAAAGTTAGCATAAGAGTGCGGAAATGTGGATTATTCTAATATCATATTGAATCATTCGAGCTGGATTTTTTTTAAAAAAAAATTTGCCACTTAAATTTCTGAAATTAACAGAGAGTTTGGTTGTAAAAAGATGGAAACTTCTACAGATTTTCTCTTTTGTTTATCTGCTTATTATTGAGCCTTTATAAGTTGAATAATGAAAAATGTTTCACAATCTTTGTAGGTGAACAATGCAGGTGTAAGTGGAGTTAAAATTGATGGTGATACTTAAAGAGATTCTGAATTTGGTAAAGTAAGTTTTATACAGAAAAACACATCAGTTGCAAGTTGATTTCCTATGCTAATTTGTCTGGGTGAATAGTTTAATCTAGTAAATATAATCCACATAGATACATACTATTTAGCAAATTAAGAACTGAAGTTACTACATGCAACCACTGATTTGTGGGAGATGGCATGATTGAAGTTACTACATGCAACCACTGATTTGTGGGTGATGGCATGATTCTTTAGGCAGAATTTTTATTGGCACAGAACTTTTCTGTGATTTAAAGTGGGGTTGAATCGCTGGCAGGACAAACTATAAAATTGATTCTGCTGTAGCTATAATGCATTTAAGTAAGGTTCTTTCACTAATGCAGGAAGGTGCAAATATCAATTGGCTTGAAATATTAACGCAAGAATACAAGTTAGCTGAAGAATGCCTG
This sequence comes from Omphalea diandra, assembly GCA_949677035.1. Classification (NCBI taxonomy): domain Eukaryota; kingdom Viridiplantae; phylum Streptophyta; class Magnoliopsida; order Malpighiales; family Euphorbiaceae; genus Omphalea; species Omphalea diandra. Next base: position 14,998 of record CATIWR010487794.1, on the reverse strand, counting down.
ACCATAAACTATTACGGCGCTAAAAGAATGGTTGAGGCCCTTGTTCCCTTGCTTCAGTTGTCTGATTCACCAAGGATTGTTAATGTTTCGTGCTCCATGGGGAAGTTGAAGGTAAAACCATGTGACAATTTTGGCAGAGATAATTCACTCTCATAAAGAAACTTTGCTTAACTTTGTTTCATGTGCCTGTCTTGAAATTTTGCTCATGCCGTTTAAGGTTATATTTGAAGCAATATCAAAGTCCACATTTGGGCCACTATTTGTTTTACCACTCAGTTTACTGAGATAAATATTGCTGTAAGCTTCTAATTCTTTTTCCAGTAAGGAAATTGCAGACTTATTGTGATGGCTAAAAATTTATTGTTCTTGTGATTTATTTCAGAATGTATCAAATGAATGGGCCAAAGAAGTGATAGGTGATGCTGAAAACCTTTCAGAAGAGAGGATTGATGAAGTGTTGTGTGCGTATTTAAGAGATCTTAGAGAAGGTTCCTCAGAAATCAAAGTGTTGAGTGCCTATAAACTCTCAAAAGCAGCTATGAATGCCTACACGCGGATCCTAGCTAACAAGTTGCCAACTTTTCGCATCAATTGTGTTTGCCCTGGCGTCACCAAAACTGACAAATTATAACACGGGAAAATTATCTGTTGAAGAAGGAGCTGCAAGTCATGTGAGGGTGGCTACTGCTGCCTAATGACAGTCCTTTTTGTTGTTTCTTTGATCGACACGAGGTGTCACCTTTTTTATTGGAGGGGATAAATCTCTTGTAGACAAAAGTATGCATACTACTAGCAATTCCTATACTCATTCACTAGTGTCGTCCATGAATATGCTTGTATAGAACCTCTCTAATGTTGTAGGGGACTGGCGACAATAATAACAATAACTTTCATATTTTTTGGATTAAGGGATTTTAAATAAAAATTTTATAAAATCTATGGATTTGAGTTAAATCTACCCTTTGGCAAACTAAAAAATGTCAGTCTATAAATTTTGTAAAATCCATCAATTTTCAAAATTCTTCATTTTGAAGATTTTCACTTTCCTATATAGGAGTGAGAAAGTTCAAAATCTATTATTTTTAATAAATGATAGATTTATAAATTTTTTTATTTCAAGATTACCTTCAATAATTCATAGATTTTATATTCAAACCAAATAATAGAATTTTTAAAATTCATTGATTTGATTATCCTTGGATTTTAAATTCATTGATTTTATCAAATTCATATGTTTTAAATTCTCTCAATTCAAATGAGACCTTAATTAAATTGTTCACATTTAAATACAAGTTATTTGGTATCAATAAATTTCATAAACATTAAATGAAATTAAATGAAAAGAAATTTAAAGCTTTTTTATTACTTTAGTATGCGTTATTTATAAGCTCATGTTTAGTAATTTAATTTGTAAAAGAGATTTTGGATTAATTTTATGTGAATTTAGTTTTATTTAAGTCTCAAATTTTAATTTGCTAAAATTTTGTTAATAAATTTTAATAATACTTGTAATATGCTTTAAATTTTATTTTATAAATAAATTACTTATAAATAAATAATACCAATTAATTAACTTTATAAATAAATTTATTTTATAAATTAATAAAAATAATACCAAATAATGAGATTCTTAAGATCATATGAAATTTATTGGGAAAAAGCAAAATGAAATTATTAAAATTTTTGGACGTACATATTTGCACTCATAAACACCCTAAATTTAGGGACAAGAAAGGAAACAGGACGTAGGAGATGGACTTGGCGCATTGTTTTTGGGGCCCAGTAAGGAAATGTGGCTATATGGGGCCCAGTACCATCAGTTAGCTTACTTAGTGGTGGGAATTTTTTTGGACTTGTTATACCATCGATGTCTGATCATGTAGTATTATTGTCTCGATGTCGTAATGCACATATACTTCAATATTTACTTTAAATATCACGTGTTTTAATTCAATTTTTTGTGTAAATTTTTTTTATTGATTTTTCTCATTATTACTGTAATTGATAAAATATTCAGCTAGTTTATTTTTTAATTTGATTTAATTTTAATTTTAAAATTTTATTTTTATAAAAATTAAATAAGTTAAATAAGATGATATGTTTTTAATGGATAAATTAACTCCTGTGCAATATTATATGAGAAAGCGATGAGCATGAATAAGATATATGATGAATATTGGACATAAAAATAATGAACACTTATATAATAATCAATGGACATGAATAAAATGAATAAAAAATAGAATACAATAGAATACTAATGAACATTCAAGATAACAGTAACGAAAATACAACAAGAATACTAATTAACATTTAAGACACTAATAAATATGCAAATGAATGTTAATAAATGTTCAATAAAATATTGATAAATATCCAACAGTGTAATAATGAATCATGAAAGTGTGTATGAATATACAATAAAATAGCAATGAACATATCAGAATCAAAACAATAATAATGAACATTCAAGATAATAATAATTATTAATCATTTAATATGTAATGAACATGTCATATGCTAACAATTTATAAACATTTAGGATCCTAATGAACATGTAAAGGAATATTAATGAATATTCAATAAAATATTTGATAAGCATTCAAAAAGTGTTTATGAACATATAATATAATAATAATAAAAATACAAGAGAATATTAGTTAATGAATATATAAGAGAATAGTAATGAACATGCAAGAGAATACTAATGAAAATATTTACTAATATAAGTGAAAAGATATTTATAGAAAATACTGAATAAAAATTATAGCTTTAATTAAATTAATCATTTTCTTAATTTATGTGAAAATAAAAATAAGTATATTTTTCTAAATTGATGGAGCGATGATGATAACAATAATAATAATAGTAATAATAATATTGTCAATGTAATTAAAAAAATGCACAAAAGAAAGTAAGGCATTAGAAATAAGAAAGAAATATTCAATTACGTAATTGTGTTATGCACCGCATTTTGGACATTAGCTTAAACCCTCTCGCTTCGCTCAAACCTTCCTCTCCTTTCATTCAAGATCTTCTAACCTCTTCCGTTGGTCGAGCTCTCCAAGTCTTTCCCTTCTTTGTACTAAGTAGGGGATCCTTTCTTTCTTTCCTTCTAAGATTCTTTCTATCCCGGCAAGCAAGGGGGGCGGAGAGGGAGGGGGACTCTCCAAGGATTACGTTTGGCATTGTAGTTTGAGAATGAACATTATATTCTGTCTTTTCTTGAATTTTATTATGGTTTGAATTGTAAAAGTGTGCATGAAAATAAAACTTTCCTCATGAAGGTTACTAGAGAAGAAATCCTAAGCCCAGCAACTCTACCCAAGGCTATGATGATTTATTATGCTGGTCATGGCATATCAAATACAATAGGCTAAGGCCAACGCCTATGGTGAAAATTAATCTAAATAAAATATGCAATTTGTGAAATCAAGTATATACATTTGGGATTACTATGAACCACAAATGGCCATTGTCTGATAGAATTACTATATCATTCCTTAAAAAGAAAAAAAAAAAGACCTTTTAGCTAAATAACATTTCTTATATTTATAAAAAAAAAAAATCTACCGATATCGTTTTTGGTGGACAACGTGTATTCTTTCAAACCATTTATCATCTAAGATCATCTTTAACTTATTCTAAATTTTGAGTGGGTGAGATGACATTTTACTCTAATCTAACCACATTTGTAGTTGAATTTTAGAGTAGATGGATAGTGTTGCACCAAATATGGTGCAACGCTATTCATTGTTGCAATTGTCTTTCTTTTTTCTCAAATATTTTTTTATTATTTTAATATCTTATGATAAGCGTAGAAATAAAATGATGTATTGAATGTATTAATATAATAAATATTTATCAAAAATAAATATATGAGTATATAATGACAAGTGTGGAATAAATATAGGTGTGATGTTTAAAATATTTGAATAATATAATATTACTAAAAAATATTAATATCATAATATAGGTGACTAATCTTATTTCTCTCTCTCTCTAGTAGTATCTCCAAAGGCAAGTGATTTTGTTTGGCCAAAACTATTTTCTCCTCTCTGTTTTTCTGTTTCGTTTTTTTAGTATCTTTTAAATTTGCAAGTCAATAATCCCTTTGTCTCCCTGGTTGGAGTGTTTTTGTTCTCCCATAGTGGAGTATTGAGAGTCTCCAATAATGGTGCCTTTTGTGCAATTAATGTGTTTCTTTAAACTTAGGTTTAGGATGGAGACCAAGAGTAAGACAATGATCCAAATCTCTAATTTCTATTTGATCAAAGCTTCATCAAGAGAAGTAATATCTTTGGTCTTAAAACATATGGTTTGTACCATGCTTGGGTTCTTCATCCTCTATTAAAATTATTCATTCAAAATTTTATAACCATCCTTTTTGAAGGAGTGTGATTTGGTTTGACTACGTTTCGAACATGGTTGTTTTTTTTAGCCCGACAAGGCAAGTTTCACCTATGTGTTAGCAGTGACATCTTGGAGTCAACCATAGTTTTGTGGCTGCTACAACTTCCCTAATTTGCTCCTCAAATAGGGTTTGCTTTATTTGGGTTGGGTCTCTTATTGTGAGCTGTGTTTTTTTTTTTTTTTTATTTCATTGGAAATTCTATTTACAACCACCATTTTTCTTTTTACACTTTCTTTTTTTTTTACAATCGTTTTTTTATTTAAAATTTTCTTTTGACAACATCATCTTTACCTTTTCTAACCTTTAATTTCACAACCCTTTTTCTCTATCATCAAAAGTTTTTATCTCTTTTCAATTGTACAACTCTTTTTTTCACTTTAAAAACCTAATCTTTCACTTTAATTATAAACCTTAAGTACTTTATATCAAAATAAGTCATCAATCCAAAAGAAATACCTTAGTATTAAATAGTTTTAATCCTTAACTTTGAGTAAAGTTAAAGTCACTCTACAACCATTTAAATCCAAAGTAAATTAAAATTTCATAAACAAAACAATTAAGTAAAAAAAAAGAAAAACAATACTAGAAACGAGCATATATATAATTAAAAAAACTACTCATTTATCATTAGCCCAAGACAAATTCTAAAGTTGAAAGTTCCACCATTTAAGTCATAAAATAACCATATCTAAGAGGTTGTTGAGGAATAACTATAAATTCCTCACTATGATGAACATTTATTTTTTGTGATTATATTCAATGTCAAAAATGCATGATAAGATTCTAAAAGATGTTAATTAAAAGAAAGAAAATTTTAGGATTTGAAATAGTAACTTACAAAAAGAAAATATAAATTTAGATATAAACGGTTTTATATAAATAATAAAAATGAAAAAAATAATTTATTTTAAATATATAAATAATTTAATCTATTAAATTTTATGGTGGGTGCAGTGAGAGAATTGAAGATTATAAATAGAAATTTTCTTATTTCATTTGTTTTGCTTTTATATGATGGCCTTTGAGCTTTTTATGGAATGAAATGATTTTATGATGAATAAGAAAATATTAAATAAGTTAAAAAAAGAATATACGAAGAATATTCTTGTTTGGTTAAAAAAGTGTTGTGGGATAGAGTGGAAACTCCATTAGAGGTTGGAAATGGGCTAAGGACTTCTCATTTGGTCTTCCTCCTCTTTTCTTGGTTCACTTTTAACGGTAAAACATCAGGCTTTGATTATTTAATTATAAAGTCGATAAATCTTATAGATACAAAGGAAGGAGAAGACCTGCAAAAATAAACACCCTCCAATGGCAGAAGCCACAAAGAGGTAATTCATCTTTCGCTCATAATATACACTATCCTCTCTATCTGCTGCTTCGTGACAGTTCATTTGATTCTATTCCTTTTTCAGATATGCAGTGGTTACAGGAGCAAACAAGGGAATTGGATTTGAAATTTGTAGGCAGTTGGCTTCTAATGGGATTGTGGTGGTGTTAACTGCCAGAGATGAGAAGCGAGGCCTTGAGGCTGTTAAAAAACTAAAAGACTCTGGTTTATCTGAGCTTGTACTGTTTCACCAGCTTGACGTGGCTGACCCTGCCAGTATTGCTGCTTTTGCTGATTTCGTTAAAACCCATCTCGGAAAGCTTGATATCTTGGTATCATCGACGCTTAATTTCTTGTTCTTTCTTCGTTCTTTTTTTTTTTTATGTATATATTAGTAATCTAAAGCTAGTTGGATATTTGAATATCAATAGCTGCTGTGTGAAGAACATGTAGAGGCATATAAACATTTAAGCTTCATTGGATAAAGAACAAGTAGAGGCATATAGGCTGGTCCTAAGTTATTCTAGTTTGTGGCTTTTATTTATTTTTAGTTTCTAGTCTGGGTGTTTAACTTTATGAGTTACTCTGATTTTTTTTTTAATGATATTTAGACTGTTATGTAATGACGTTATGCCATTGTACTGCCTGCTGAAGAGATTCTCTGGTTCTACCCTTAAATAAACTGCTGATATATGTCCAGCTTCGCGGGAATTTTTTCTAGTTCTCCTAGTATCTAATCCTTATTCACTTATTCAGCCATTAACTGAGGATTCTTCTTCTTCTTTACTTGTTATTTCTCAATTAATTTAGAAGAACTTAGCATAAGAGTGCGGAAATGTGAACTGTTCTAATATCATATTGAATCCTGCAAGCTGGATTTTTTTTTTTTAATTTTGCTACTTAAATTTCTGAAGTTAACAGAGCGTTTGGTGGCGAAAAGATGGAAACTTCTACAGGTTTTCTCTTTTGTTTATCTGCTTATTATTAAGCCTCTATAAGTTGAATGATGAAAAATGTTTCACCTCTTCGTAGGTGAACAATGCAGGTGTAAATGGAGTTAAAATTGATGGTGATGCTTTAAGAGCTTCTGGATTTGGCCAAGTAAGTCTATACAGAAAAACACATCAGTTTCAAGTTGATTTCCCATGCTAATTTGTCTAGCTGAATAGTTTTTCTGGTGTACACTTAGTTATCCTGTTTAATCTAGTAAAGATAATCCACATAGATACATACTATTTAGCAAATTAAGAACTGAAGTTATTAGTTGCACTTGTGATAATTTTTGAGCACATGCAACCACTGATTTGTGGGCGATGGCATGATTCTTTAGGCGAAATTTTTATTGGCACAGAACTTTTCTGTGATTAAAAGTGGGGTTGAATTGCTGGCAGGACAAACCATAAAATTTATTCTGCTTTAGCTATAATGCATTTAAGCATCATGATGAGTAAAGATTTCTTTCACTTATGCAGGAAGGTGCAAATATTAATTGGCTTGAAATATTAACGCAAGAATACAAGTTAGCTGAAGAATGCCTGACCGTAAACTATTACGGCTCTAAAAGAATGGTTGAGGCGCTTATTCCCTTGCTTCAGTTGTCTGATTCACCAAGGATTGTTAATGTTTCGTCCTCCTTGGGGAAGTTGGAGGTAAAAACCATATGACAATTTTGGCAGAGATAATTCACTGTCGTAAAGAAACTTTGCTCAACTTTGTTTCATGTGTCTGTCTTGAAATTTTTTGCTCAAGCCGTTTAAGGTTATATTTAAAGCAATATCAAAGTCAATATTTGGGCCACTATTTGGTTTACCCCTTAGTTTCTGATATAAATGTCGCTGTAAGCTTCTAGTTCTTTTTCCAGTAAGCAAATTGTGACTTTTGGTGATGGTGATGGCTAAAAATTCATTGTTCTTGTGATTTATTTCAGAATGTATCAAATGAATGGGCCAAAGAAGTGTTGGGTGATGCTGAAAACCTTTCAGAAGAGAGGATTGATGAAGTTTGAGTGCATTTCTGAAAGATCTTAGAGAAGGTTCCCCAGAAATCAAAGGTTGGGCTGCCTATATACTCTCAAAAGCAGCTATGAATGCCTACACGCGAATCCTAGCAAACACGTTCCCTACTTTTCGGATCAATTGTGTTGGCCCTGGCTTCACCAAAACTGACATAAATTATAACACGGGAAAATTATCTGTTGAAGAAGGAGCTGCAAGTCCTGTGAGAGTAGCACTGCTGCCTAATGACAGTCCTTCTGGTTGTTTCTTTGATCGACAGGAGGTGTCACCTTTTTGATTGGAGGAGATAAATCTCTTGTGGCCGAAAGTATGCATGCTGCTAGCAGTCCATGAATATGCTCGTATAGAACCTCTCTAATGTTGTAGGGGACTGGCGAAAATAATAACAAAAATTTTGATTAAATTGTTCATATTTAAATACAAGTTATTTGGTATCGATAAATTTCATAAACATTAATGCTTTTTTATTACTTAAATATAATTTATTTATAAGCTCATATTTAATAATCTAATTTGTAAAGAAATTTTTGTATTAATTATGTGTGGAATTATTTTTATTTAAGTCTCAAATTTTAATTATTTTGTAAAATTTTGTTAATAAATTTTAATAATACTTATAATATGTCTTAATTTTTATTTTATAAATAAATAATACTAATTAATTAACTTTATAAATAAATTTATTTTATATGTTAATAAAAATAATACCAAATAATAAGAGTCTAATTGTTATATAAAATTTATTTAAGAGTGAATGTTAGAGTTTGAATCTCATTAATTTAATCTCTTCACAATACTCAAAAAAATATATATATTATGATATGAAATTTATTGAAAAAAAGCAAAATGAATTTATTAAAATTTTCGGATGTACGTATTTGCACTCATAAACGCCCTAGAATTTACGAACAAGGAAATGGACTTTGGCAGATTGTTATTGGGCCCCAATAAGGAGCATCAGTTGGCAGCTTGGTGGTGGGAAATTTCCTGGCCCAATAAAAACTGGCCGAAGCGCAACAACTCCTTTTGGCATTTTACCCACCCTCCTTCCTTGCTCAGTACAGTCAATGCTTGTTGAATATTCCACTAGATCCAACACCCAATATTATGTCGGTGGATCCAATCCATCAACCAATTGATCATAATGGTGTATTTGGTGTGATTCCTACTCTTACAAATCAAACAAATTGTGCAATCGGCTTCATACTCGCATCTTGTCTGTAAAGTGAATCCTTCTATATTTTTAAATTATGGTTATAAGTTATTTTAGTGTAGAAATTTCTTTATATATAAAACATAATTCAAATAATTACCTATAATTACGACATATAAATATAGTCTTATAGTAAAATATATCTTGATTATCTTCATTCAATATTATGTTAGCTATTCTTAATAAAAGTTACTATAATATTTTTTATTTTTTGAGTAAAAAAATATTTACTTTTTTTAAATTTTAGTTCGAATAAATTTATTTATTGATCTATAAGTAGGTAAATTATTCTCAAAACTCAATGTTTTGATTTTTTTTAATAGAAAAAATATTATCCTTAAAAAATACTAATTAAAATATCAAAACTAAGCTAAAGTCAATTCACTTAAAAAAAAGTTAAAAATGTTTTGTATTTAAAATATGAAAAATTCATAATTACATTAAATTGGCCAATTACAAGTAGTGTTTCATATATTTTTTAAAAAAAACGTGTAGGGTTTTGGTTGGAAAGTTGATGATTTTGGTCTAACTAGACATTGACTAAAAATTCAATGACCAAACTGCAATTTAATTCCAGCAAATGAATTGGTGCGCAACAAAGGTACACTATCAGATCCAGACTCCTTCACACCCAACGTCTACCTCTCAACTCAAACAACTCCCTACGATCCGCCATTAAATTGCCTCCTCCTCCTCCTCGCTGCCTTATCTCTTCCACCCCGCATCCTTCTGCCCCTTGTCTTATCTTACCTCCAGCTACGTAGCGCCTCGAAAAGCTGCTTATCTTACCCAGCCCTGATCATACTAACAAGAAATTCAGCAAGAGTTCCACCGCCCTCAACGCTGGTTTTCAGACTCCGGCGGAAGGAGAAGCCGAGCATTTGGGTGCTGAGCCTTCTTTTGGAGAGAACTTTCGGAGTTTGAACGAAGAGAAAGGTTTAATTTTTCCTTTTCTTTATTTCTTGTTTTCTTTTTGTCCTAATGGTTTTAAACTTCTCAATTCCTTTTTTACGTATCTAATTTTTCTGAGTTCTTTTTCTTTGTGTGATGTTGCTTTACTGCTACTTGCATTGTAGTCCTTTGGGTTCTTTCATTAGATATTTAGTTTCCTCTAAAGTAGCAACGTTGGAGATAAGAATGTGAGCAAGGGCCGTTATAGTTTTCATTGGGACTTTGAAGTAAAGTTTATTTGGTTAAAGTTCCATTTTGTTTTTTGAACTTGGTAGTTTTCTCTTTTACAATTTATTTGAACTGCTGCTGGGTTCTTGAATTCATTAGCCAAATTCATATCCTTTGTATGACTGCTTGTGTTTGCGATTGGCCCGAATTTGCATATTTGTATTCATCTCATAATCAATATTTATAGAATATTTATACTTTAGCCATCTAGCACTATTGGTTTTGTTTCAATTTATGCAATTCCATTAGATTTTAGTAATCTCCCATTTCTAACACCTCACTTACCTAGTCATCATACAAATTCACGTTCATGGTTTAAGCTTCTACCTCTACACATTACCCTTACCGGCCACAACTGCCATCATCGGTCGGTGACATTGAAACCACACCAACATGCAAATAGCTGAGTTGAATCTCCTGCTTCACGCTCCTCATCTCAAAGCGGTGATGGAACAAAATCGAAGGATTACGAGTGCGGGTCCATCTAATCCCATGAAAATCTAATTTGTACAGACCATGTGTGCATACGCAATGCTATCAAACACTAAGAAAATTCATTTCTACATTACCTCTAGATTCTGATCAAGGGTACTTTCACTATTTTAAATTATTGTAACAAATTTTTTTTTTAATTTACGGAAGGGTGTTTTAATATATTTTATAAAAATCAGGAACTGACTAAGTGTATTATGTCAAAACCTAGGGATTTAATAATTTGCCCTTCAATTGAAGAGCTGCTTTAAAACCTGTGTCCAAATTTCAGCGCCGTATCTGATACATCAAAGTTGCACACATTTGCGCACATGATATACATCAAAGTTGCACACATGATACTTATTCACTGATAAGTTAAATATTATTTTCTTTCCATCTAGATCAACAATTTCCCACTATGCATTGTTGGCTTGTCCTGCTGCTTTAGTTCTTGACTTGTGTTTGGCTGCAAGCAATTTACTTCTATTGCAGTTCTTGTGTTGATTTTGGTTAGTTTTGGTGTTTTAATCTAGGAGTTGAACTGAGCATGATTCCAATATTATTTGAATTCTGTTTAATGCATAATTGCAAATTCATTAGATTGTTCTTCTTTTTTGAATTGAACGCTTTTTCATTTGTGAACTTGATGACAGGGAAATAAAGTATATACTATCAAGATCCAATGGCTGTAAGAAAACCTGGTTTAATTGCTTTATTTGATGTTGATGGGACTCTTACAGCTCCAAGAAAGGTATGGAATTTTTTTCCTCTGATCCTCTTGTTTTGGGCCATTAGATTGTACTGATCATTATATTATTGTTGTTGAATAAAGTTATAGTTATTAGGCAAAAGCCAAAATGTTTTTGATTTTCCATATCTTACACTATATGTGGAACTGAACATATTATGTTTCAATCTTTTCAACACAAATTCTAGGTGGTCACTCCAAAGGTGTTAGAGTTTATGCAGGAACTCAGGAAAGTATGCATTGCTTTAGCATTATTAGAAACTTATCCAACTATTGCTTTTCTTTTTTTATTTTTCTGCTTTATGTTCTACCTACATGATAATAGCTTTATTCAACTGAAGGTTGTTACTGTTGGAGTGGTGGGTGGATCTGACCTCTCTAAGATCTCAGAGCAGCTTGGCAAGACAGGTTCGATAAGTAGCTCTTAAATTTGTGCTAGTCAAAGAAAGTTATGATGAGCTCTTAATTGTCATTGTGTTATGCAGTTAATGATGACTTTGATTTTGTATTTTCTGAGAATGGGCTTGTGGCTCACAAAGAGGGGAAACTTATTGGGTCCCAGGTATGCTTGCAATCAAACCTAAAGACTTGAGGTCAAAATTAACTTCATCGTCTAACTTGTCCTTGAATTTCCTGCTAAGAAATGAATTGCATGATCTAACCTATCCCTCTAAATTGGTGTGCAATTAATGATGGAATGTATTATTTCTATTTTCCAGAGCTTGAAGACATTTCTTGGAGAAGAAAAGCTCAAAGTAAGTTACTCGTTTCCTGTTAAATATATTCAATAAATGCCTATGGAAATTATTGAGAAAAGTATAAACAGAATTTCGAAGGAATAATGTTTTTTGGAGGTCTCACTAAGGAGTCTGATAAGTAGTGTGCTTTTATGTGCTCAACACTTGTGATTGTGAATGATTAAGTTGTAGCTAAATCACTATGAGTAGATGCACAGAAATATGTATTGGCATAGGAATGTTATTCTGATAGATTGTGAATGATGGTGCAGGAATTTATAAATTTTACACTTCATTATCTTGCTGACTTGGATATTCCAATAAAAAGGTGAGTGTATTGGAAGTCTGAAAGTCGAATTCTCACACATATCAAACCAATAAAGAAAAAGAGATTGAATATAGCTTCTTTCATAATTCATATAGGGGCACATTCATCGAATTTCGGAGTGGGATGATTAATGTATCACCAATTGGGCGGAATTGCAGCCAAGAAGAAAGGGATGAATTCGAAAAGTATGATAGGGTAAGAAAAGCCACTGCTTCAGATTTACTAATGGCTTATATTGGAAGTTATTGTTTTTATAATCTGGATTCTGTTTGATGTATATGCTAAGTACACAATTGATGTCAGGTCCATAATGTACGCTCAAAAATGGTGTCTGTACTGCGTGAGAAGTTCGCTCACTTCAACCTGACATTTTCAGTTGGCGGTCAGATAAGCATTGATGTGTGTGAACTATCTACTTCATGATGATATTGAACTGCTTATATTAATGGCTGGTTGGAAGAGTTCAGTGATATTAATTGCTTCTTGTGATAGGTTTTTCCTCGAGGATGGGACAAGACATACTGCTTGAGATACCTCGATGAGTTTAATGAAATCCACTTCTTTGGTGACAAAACTTACAAGGTTACACTCTTATTTCATTGCCCATCTATTATCATTTTCTTTATCTTTTGTTTTCCACTAGTCACTTGCTTATATCACTGCTTTCAATAACCTCTTTCTCACTCATATATTTATAGACTGAATCATATGCATGCATTTTCTGTCAAATATCCATCCCTGCATTGGACCCTCGTGTTATGTGGATTATGTTTCTCTAATGTGAACTATTTGTCCGGATAATTCCTACTACCATGGTAACTGATTAAGAAAAGAAATTGGATGAAGGGAAACTTTATCACTTTAAATTTGAGATGAAAGGCTTAGAAAGTAGCCAAAGATTTGGTGCAAAGAAAGTTTAAGCTTCAGTCTTGACCTGATAATATGATTTCTGATTCAAAGGTTTAGTTTTTACTTCTAATTAAATTGATCATAAAAAATCAGGCTTGGTCCACAGCCTTGCCTGTCTTTTCGTCATGTCGTAGATACTGTTCTATCATTATAATCGGTACAGGTTTTGAGATGTTTCTCTCTTGTGTGCTTTACTACTCATTGTTGAATAACATTATATTTTCTAATTCTTTTTGTTTTTTGTTTTGATCAGGGAGGAAATGATCATGAAATTTATGAATCTGAACGAACTGTGGGACACACAGGTCAGCAAAAGATTTCATCATCATCAATGTATTGCCATTATTGAATGCCACGGAGAAATTGAATAATCTGATTTTGTTTTCAATATGATTCAGCTCAAAATAAATAAAACAAAGGAAAGACTATTCAAAAGGCTGAAGTTTAATTTCATTAACGTAAAAATGAAATACATTTTGAGCTGACGAAAAAGGGTCTTGCTGGGGGTTTCTACCAAATTCTTTGGACTCACTCACTTATTATAAGTGGACTACTTTAAACTTATGGTTTACCTGGTGACAAACCACAGCCCAAGGATTGGGACTCTGTCACAAACTAAAGAACCAATGGCTGTCAAAGAGGCTCATATATATAGCCATGCAGCCGCTAACTTCTGACCATCTCCTTCTCCCAATCACATGCACACTTATATGGATAGAACACTAAATTAAATAGCTAGCCACTGGAAAATCAAAATAAAAATTTTAATTATTTGATGCCATATTCCTTTCATTTCTCACCATTTATCACTGGATGGTAATGGATACATATGATCGAGGGGCTATAGTGCATCCACATTTCATGTAATCTATGTAACTTGTAGATTTCTCCATGTGTGTTGCTTTCTTGTTGTATGGTGTATTAAATGATCTGAATTCTGTCGCTTTCCTTTTTGTAGTTACCAGCCCTGAAGATACAATGGAGCAGTGTAGAGCTCTCTTCCTAGCAAATCCCTGAGCTTATGGCTATTCTTGTTTTCAATTATATTCCATTTGTATTTATGCATTTGAGAATAAGTGCTAAGTTAAATTCAAAATGATATTTATTTACAACTTAAAACGGGACAAAGAGATGTTTGCACAGCTTGTAATTTTTTAAACCCTAATTCTTATTAAGGGATGAAGAAATATGCAAGGCATTTGCATGGTCTACTTGATGCTTCCATTTTTGCAATTTTTTCCATGTTGCCTCTTGCCTTTGGTTGTGCACATTCATGTATCCAATTCATCCATATTTCTACATTTGATCCTAAAACAGCTAATAACTGATGTGTAGTTATATGTATATGAGAATATTTGTCATTATAAATTAGTCTGAGCGCATAAATAGTATTATTTATGAATTATAGGATATGCAAAACTAAACAACAACAAAGAATTATCTAATCAATAAAACATTAATTATATTTTTCAATAATTCTTCTAGCTCCTTTCTACCTCCTTACCCAGGTTTAGAGAAATCTTTATACAAATTTGGTTATTAGAATAATGAAAACACATGTTTAGAATAATGCAAACATATGTATAATTTTTTATTCATTACATAGATTTATTATTGCTTTATATGAAGATTTGTGGAAAATATATGGCAT
>CATIWR010487740.1:0-27250 GCA_949677035.1 Omphalea diandra | reverse complement strand
CTCCTTGCGTCATGTACATACATTTGATAGGAACTAGTTATGGTCACTGGTCCTAACATTAGTTAACACATGTGCACATTAAATACATATGGAATTATATATGTAAGATGAATAAACCTTAATGTGTATGCATTTCTGAACATGAAATGTCATGATTTGCAACTGAAGACGATAGTTATAGTTGGTGGTATCAGAGGGTTCAAGCCCATGCGGGGTAGACATGCAAATCCCAGTGTGTATGACATCGTGGGGCCGACGGGCAAATCCCAGATGTTGAGTGCTTTGATAGGTACCAGCTGTAGCCACATTGTGACGTTACAAATTGTGGTATCAAAGCTGATTTACAAATGAGAACAATGGATGTCACAGTTATTGGTTTGACAAATGAATTTAGATGTTACAGTTTTGGTATCAGAGAGAGCTCAAGCATACGTGGGGCAGACGCGCAAATCCTGGTGTGTATGACATCGCGGGGTCGACGGGCAAACCCGGATGTTGAGTGCTCTGATAGGTACCGATTGTAGCATTACAAATTGTGGACATGAATAGTATGAGTTTTGTCATATGAACACGGTTATCACCGTTTAGTGGTATTAGAACAAATATGAATATGGTTGTTACAATTAGTGGTATCATAGCCATATAAGTTCTATCAAATGAAAAAGGTCATCACAGTTTAGTGGTATCAGAGCAAAAATGAACACGGCTGTCACAGAGGACAATCACAAATCCATTATAGAACATCAAAAGAGACTTAACCCTAATATAAAATAAGTCATTAGGAAAGAAGTAGTGAAATTGTTAGATGCAGGGTTCATATAACCTATTTTGAATAGCCTGTGGGTTAGTCTGTTCAAGTTGTTCCTAAGAAAGGAGGGATGACAGTTGTGACCAATGATAATAATGAACTCATCCCTACTTGGACCGTGATGGAGTGGAGAGTGTGTATTAGCTTAAGAAGTAAAATTCAGTGACTCATAATGATCTTTTCCCTTTGCCATTTATTGACCAACTATTGGAAAGACTTATAGGTCACATGTACTACTGCTTCTTAAACTAGTACTTAAGTTACTACCAAATTCAAATAACACTAAAATATCAAGAAAAGATAAGATTCACATGCCCATATGATACCTTTGCCTATAATTGTATGCCTTTTGGGCTATAAAATGCATTGCCCACTTTCTAAAAATGCATGAAGGCCATATTTTTTGAAATGGTGGAAATATTCATAGATAATTTATTTATTTCAAATGATTCTTTTACTGCTTGTTTAGCTAACATTGATAAGGTCTTGAAAAATGTGAAAAAACTAATCTTGTGCTAAATTGGAAAAAGTGACATTTCATGGTAAGTGATGGTATTTTACTTTGGTATAAAATCTTATTCAAGGGCATTGAAGTAGACCAGGTAAAGATCGAGGTCATAAAAAAACTACCTCCTCCAACATTCGTGAAGAACATAAGGAGTTTTCTAAGCCATGTAAGGTTTATTGACGTTTCATTAAAGATTTTTCCAAAATTTCTAAACCCCTTTATGATCTTTTAACTTAAGATGTTCTTTTTTTTTTTTTAGTAATCATTTTTTAGATGTTTTTCATAATTGAAAAAGGAACTTACTTTCACACCTATCATGACAAAACTGGATTGGTCCTTGCCATTTGAGTTAATGTATGATGTAAGTGGACTATGTTGTTAGAGCTATTTTGAGCTAAAGGAAAGATAGAAAAAACTTAATGTTATTTATTATGCAAGTCGGAGCCTCAATGATGCCCAACTCAACTATGCCACTATGGAAAAAGAACTTTTAACCATTATTTTTGCTTTTAATAAATTTAGATCTTATTTGCTTGGTTCTAAAGTGGTTGTTTATATTAACCATACATCTAATTCAATATTCACTCACTAAGAAAGATGCAAAGCCAAAGCTTATAAGATAGATTTATTGCTCCAAGAATTTGACT
Source organism: Omphalea diandra (assembly GCA_949677035.1). Taxonomy (NCBI): domain Eukaryota; kingdom Viridiplantae; phylum Streptophyta; class Magnoliopsida; order Malpighiales; family Euphorbiaceae; genus Omphalea; species Omphalea diandra. The sequence goes on along the minus strand of CATIWR010487740.1, from coordinate 25,287 downwards.
TAAAGATCAAGGACAAGTAGGATTCAGAAAATTTAATTATCGATCATCTCTCTCGTCTAAAGTATATAAAAGAGGGAGAGGTAAGTATTCCTATAAATGAGACTTTCTCAGATGAGCAACTCTTCCTTCTAGAGGCTCTCCAAACTCTATGGTATATGAATTTTGTTAACCATTTGGTAAGCGACATAAGTCCCTATGATTTTAGTTTTCACTAAAATAAAAAGTTTTTTCATGATGTAAAATTTTATTTATAGGAAGAACCTTATTTGTTTAAAGAATGTACTGATCAAATTATAAGAAGATAATGGAAGAAAAGATGAGAGATATTTACTCCATTGCCATACTTGAGAATATAGAGTACACTTTAGTCCATCCAAGACCATGACTAAGGTAATGCAAAGTGGATTGTTTAGCCCTCATTATTTACTAACTCTTTTACTTTTGTCAAGTATTGTGATAGGTGCCAAAAAATAAGTAATATCCCAAAAAGGAATAAGTTGCCCTTAAATTGCATCATTATAATAGAGCTTTTTGACATTTAGGGAATTTACTTCATTAGGCCCTTCCCAAAGTCTTTTGGTAACCAATAAATCTTGGTGGTGGTCGATTATGTCTCCAAATGAGTTAAAGTTATAGCTACCCTACTAATGATGTTAAAGTGGTGGTTTGGTTCTTAAGGAAACATATCCTTACAACTTTAGGCATCCCATGTGAAATTATTGATGATAAAGGATCACACTTTTACAACCTACATTTTGAATCCTTACTAAAGAAGTATGGGGTAACTTACAAGATTGCAACACCTTACCATCCTCAAATAAGTGGCCAAGTAGAGGTATCGAATAGGACAATTAAGCACATTATAGAGAAGATGATCACCTTTTCAAGGAAGGATTAATCGTTAAAGCTTTTTTATGTACTTTGGGCATTTAGAATCACTTATAAGATATCAATTGGTACCATTCCTTATCTTTTGGTGTTTGGGAAAGCTTGCCACTTGCCGATCGAATTGGAGCATCTACTTATTGGGTGATAAAATTTCTAAACTTTGACTTAAATCTTGCTAATGAAAAGAGGAAACTTCAGCTTAATAAACTTGAATCCTTATATCTTCACGCCTATAAAAATAATCAAATCTACAAGGAAAAGACCAAACAGTGGCATGATAGTCACATTTTGAAAAAATAGTTCAATAAAGGACAAAAGGTGTTACTCTTTAACTCAAGATTACATTTCTTTCCTGAAAAATTAAAGTCTAAGTGGTCGAGACCATTTTCATAGTCAAAGTCTATCCTCATGGTGCCATCAAGATCACAAACTTTAAAGATAAACTCTTTAAAGTCAATGGACACCATTTCAGGCCATATTATAAAGCGAAGGATGTATTAAAGGGGGAGACTCCTTATCTCCCACATACTTCTGTATAAAAGCCAAGCACAAAGGTCAAGCTAGAGACCTTAAACTAGTATGTTCATGGGGCAATTCCCCATATTTTATCCATATTTTCTTTTATATGTTCCATTTTCTTTTTCCTTTATTTTTTTTCTTTTAATGACCTCTCTTATTTTATAGTATATGTAAAGCTTCAAAATAAGTTTAGGGAGTATTCTTTCATATTTTTTTTATCGCATTTCCCATTGATTCTTATGTTATCATGAATGTGTTTTTGTGTTTTAAATGAATTTAGCATGTTTTCTTATGTTTTTATGTTATTCTTTATTGTTATAAGTCCTAGGGTCATTAGAATGATCAATCCTTACAAAGTAGACTCTTGGGTGATTACACAGCCTATAGACATGGCCATGCATCACAAGAAAGGCTTTGAATAGAAGCAAATAAGATCACATGACCTTTTAATATGGTCATATGTTATAGAGCGTAACTTTGACCTAAAAAAAGACACAAACTTGCCTCTTGTGCACCTCAAATCCTGAAGCTTCCCAAGACTCATAGCCATGTGAAATGACCATGCATCCTTCTTACTCCCACAAACCTAGTACATACCTAGATCACACAACTGTGCAATTTTAACCATTTTTAAACCTCATTTCTTTCATTTTCTTCTCATTTTTCTCTCTAAAACTCTAGACACAGTCATGCACCCCTTTATTCCCTTTCCTAAACTAGCCTTTTCCCCATCAAAACTACATTAAAACACCCTTCCCACATCCATAATCCTATATTTTATAATGTTTAAGAGGCTCAAGACCACCACCAAGCAAAAACCTGATTCCTTAAGTTCCAATCCTACCCCTAACACGACACCGATCTTTAGGAAAGATGAACACGAACAAAAGTATGCCACCCTTTCTAAATGCCTTATTTTCCCTAACAAATTCATATATATAAATGGTTTTGCTCATGTAGGATTGCTTAATAAAGTTTAAGAGCCTCTTAGGATCCTTTAATGGGGTAATTTATCGAGCTTCATGCCTTTCTTATAAGGAGTTAACTATAGAGTTCCTTGCTCGTTTGCATCTTGAATATAGGAGAACAAAGGGGCTGCATCCTTTTGGCATCATTACTTTTTAATTATTCAATAGGCCATATACTTTATTTTTAGATAAGGTTGCTAAAACTTTTCAACTTAACAATAATGGGTATATTGATTTTCTTGAGGATTTTAACAACCAAGAGGTTTGGATTTCTTTAGGTGGTAAGTCACATTATGAAACAAAAATAAGTAAGGTTTCAAAGATTAGGAAGCCATCTTTGAGATACATGTATCGTTTGTTGTCATCTTCAGTAATGGGTAGAGGAGAAAGCACCAGGGTAGCAAATCAAATAGAATTATTATTTTTGTGTTGCATGCGGTTTGATCATGCCATTAATACAAATTAATGGATTGTTCATCATGTGGGAAGAGATGCTGAGAAATATAATGAGTGTACCTATGTTGATGGGTTTGTAACCATCCTTGCCAATTATGTACGAGCCTATGACCCTACCTCTGCTTCTCATCTCACCAAAGTAAGGGTTACTATCGTTTGTCCTATGAGATTATGATGTATATAGGGATTCTCAAGAAAGTAGATGATGAATATATGCTAGTTGGGGATGCTCAAGTAAAAAAAAGTGATGAAGAGGGTCTACCACCCTAAGAAGTGACTGTGGGAGAGCCATCCACCACTATTCTGCCTTTACCCTCTATAGGACTATTGAAGGAGATTATGGCAAGGATAAAGTCAAGGTTAGAATAAATGGATCATCACCAAGCTGCCTTTAAAGAAGACATTTGCCATCAACTTGCAAATTTGGATTTTAGGATTCAGGATGTTGATGGTACCTCCAATCCTATTTTAGTCGTGTTTGTTTCCATCCACCTCCACAATAGCTGGATTGATAATCCAATCTTCCCTTTACTATGTTTCTTTCAGGTCTGTGGAGTTTAATCTTAGTTTTGGTTGTGTTTGAACAATTTCACTCTATTTGTGTTTGGCATTACTTGTGAAGAGCTTTATGTAAAAATCTAATATGCTTTGATTGCCATGGAGGCATTTGCACCTGTAATTGACCTTTGAACACTTGTGATTATTGTTATGGCATGTCTTTATTTTCTTATGTTTCTCATGGCTCATTATTGTATAGCTCATTGTGCTTTGTTTGCTTTTGATAAAATTTTTAGCATTCTCCTCTGGATCTTTAAAGAGGGAAGTCTCCATCCTCTACTCATTGCTTTTTATTTTTAGATCATTGGGGATAATGATATTTCAGTTTTGTGGGAATTTATTTTGAATTCTTTTGCCTTTAATTATTCATTGCACTTTTGCATACACTTGATAATATTTTTACTTTTACGTCTTCAAATAATTTTTTTTGAAGATTAATGTCATTTTAGCAATTAATATAGTTAGTTTTGGTTTGAGGTTTAAAGGTAAAAAATTGATGAAAAAATTTTGATAATCATTGTTTGGAATTGATTAAGTTAATTTCCTCTGTAATAACATATTAAGCTTAACTATTATATTCTCTTCAAAAATTGATTAGACATAAAATAACAAATTATGCACACTTGGCAAATTAGGAATTTCTTTATGGGATTTTTTTTTTTGTTGAATCATACCACTTTAAGCTAAAAGACACCTTTGCATATGCTAGAACTTGCTAAACAAAGTTTTAAGATAAAACCTTAGAACTTGGAAACTTTAAGAAAATAATTAAGACATTTATTGGTATTACCGTATTATTCCCCATCCATACATTGATTTACATTGACCCTTGTTATCCTTTTGAGCCTTAGTATATACTCACTTATGGGTATAATTAGCCTTTTCTTTCTTAAACTAGTAACCCTCATTATAACCATATAACCTAAATGATCTTTTACCTCCCCTATTAAGAGAATAAATTTGGGATATGATTATATAATGGTGTGTTATGTGTTGGGTCATTCATGTGCATTTATGAATATTTGAAGAATTTGTAAAAAAAGGCTAATGTATTGTTATCTTTTACATTATAAGGATCAATTAAAGTTTGGGGGTGGCATATTGATATTTGGATATTTTGCTCTCATGTTTATCATTCATTTTTGGCTTCTCTAAAAAAAAAAAGAATAAAAAGAAGATGATGACAAGAAAAGAAAAAGGGAAGAAAGCAAAAGAGAAAGCCACCAAGGGAAAATAAAAAGAGTAGCATAGGTTTCTTACAAATAATGAATATGGGTAATGCATAAGAAATGTTTTATCACACTTCGCATCATTAGCATAGCTAATATCCTAGAAGATTTTCTATTGTCCTAAACTTAACCACTCTTTGGTAAGCCTTAACCCAAGCCCTACATTACAAGATATTAAAAGACCTCATGATCTTTAAAGTTGTTAGGTTTTATATTAATGGAGAATGGTGATTTAGTTTTGCCTATGGTCATATGTGATTCTTAGGAATCGAGGAAGAGTCTTTGATACAAACCAAGGAAGCACTAAAGAATAAGATATACTATAACTAAAAGGACCAGTAACAAGAACTCACCCCCAATAAGTTCAAAGACACTTTGGGAATGTTTATGTAAAAGGAGGCCATAAATTTGTGTCTTAAAGTAAGCATTCAAGCATTTAGTAGGTCTTCTCAAAGGCAAAAATTACCATTTCTACACCTCTATTTCTTATATGGATCCTCAAAATGGAATCAAGATGTCAAGCTCTATAAATGAGGAAATATTAGCTTAAGAAGATTTTAGAAGCTTTCGAGAATATTCTAAGAGTAGTCTAAAGAATATCCCTATGAATAATTCAAGAATATTCTTAAGAATATTTTATGAGAATATTTTAAGAACATTATTGGAAACTTTCAAGAATATTCCTAAAAGCTTCTTAGTATATTCCTAGCATCTTTAGGTAGAAGAATAATAAAAAGAACTAAGGGGTGGTAGCATAAAAGAGGAAGACTATTCAAGGAATCCTTCAAGATAGCAAAAGATCTCAAGGAAACTTCTTCTCTTCCTTATTTCTCTTTATGGCTTAATCCTATATGTATTAGAATAAGAGTTTTTTTTCTTTTTCTTTCTTCTATTACAATAACATTTATTAGGAGTTTGATTCCTTAGTTGGTTGAATAGGGCTAGTGCTTTTCTTATTTTATTTATTTATTCTTTCTAAGTTTAGGATTTACATTTTTATTCCTAGTTTGAAAAGCTTTGTAAAGCCCATATAAAGGCCATAAAAAATGTGTAAGAGGAAACTTTGATGATCGATACAAATTGATTTCTTTATGAGAAATTATTCTTCTCTTTAGTTCTTGAAAGAACTTATTGATGTTATTTGAGTGAAGCCATGAGCAGCTTTGCAAACTAGTTTAATTTTAAATTTAAAATTGACTAATTCTTTTTATGTTTGGATACTAAATGCCTTTTGATTCTTTGTAACTTAGGTTGCTAGATATAAGTTATCTAGAGATCTTATTGGGAATTAAAGTCTTTGCTTGATTCTTGAATGTTCCTTATGTAAAGGTAACAACATTATATACGAGTTTGGGACAAAATACCCATGTTTGTATCATTTGGTATCAGAGCTTAGGCTTTAAAAATCAAGTATGTATCCTTTATTTATCATATTTTTTATGTTCTTCTTCTTCTCTTCTTCTAAATTCATTCTATAAAAAAAAAAACTCTTTACAAATTGCTCCTACTTTAAGCAATTAGTTTTAATAGTTTATTTTCTTTAAGTTTCAATTTTATTTATTAAAAAAAGAGGAAAATAAAAAAGGGGAAAAAGGCATCAAAAAAAGGAAAAGAAAAGAGCAAAAGGGAAGAAAGTAAGAAGAGAAAGAAGTTTTTGATTGTGAACATTTTGTTCCATTGATTTTCTTCTTCCTATTTACTTTTGTTTGTTTCCATTTGCTTCCATTTGTTTTTGAAAGTTTTTGTTTGTTTTCGTTTGTTTTCATTTGCTTCTGTTTGTTTCCAAAAGTTTTTGTTTGTTTCCATTTGCTTCCATTTGTTTTCAAATTTTTTTTTTGTTTCCATTTATTTTTGAAAGTTTTCATTTATTTCCTTTTGTTTTTATTTCCTTCCTTAATTGACTTTAGTTTGGAATTACTTATTTGCTTTGTTATTAAGCTTGATCTTGGTAATAATAGCTTTAGTTCCAAAAGAACTAAAAGGAAAGAACTAAGAGCGGTAAAAGGAAAAAGTGGTGATCCTATAAGAGGAAAAAAGCCTTATTGTAAGAAACATGAGAGAAGTGCCATCTTTTTTAGTGTAAACACATGAGGGAGTGCTTTGGGAGGATTCTATTTGTCTTCTTACTTCTTAATTTACAATCGCATATTAGGAGGAAATGAGGTATGGCTATCAATGGCCTACAAGATATAATAACAAAAAGATGGTGATTCTAACTTTTTATAGAAGGGATGATCTTAAAAGAATACTTAGCATGGTAAGAGAAGGTAAAATCCATGTTCCAATGCCATGACTATTCCGTAGACCCAAAGTTAAAGCTTGCTACCATTGAGTTTGAAAGTTGGGTCAAGATTTGGTGGAATCAATGAAAATCTATTAAAAGAAGGTGTGGTGATGATCCTATTTCTACATGGCAGGAGTTAAATGAAAGAATGTGAAAGAGGTATGCACCAAATTTCCATAAACACTTATGCAATTAATTTCAAAAGCCTACATAAGCTTCCAAAACAACTAAAGATCAAAAGGCTACCATTAATGATGAGATTCTTGATTCTAAAAGTACATTTGACATTCAAATTTCTTCTTTACATGTTGATACAAGCATTAAAATCCAAGATTTTGAAAATGACTATATTGGAAGATGGTGAAAATACTAGCTTACATTATGATAAGGTACCACCATTAGAAGTTTATTCAAATGTTCAAATTGTAAATCTAAACCATAAGGATGAATTAGTTGTAAAAAAAATAATGATGATGTTTAAAAGAAAATGAAATAAAAAGAGAGAGAAAGCGAGAGAGTGAGAGAGAGAAAAAGAGAGAGAGAGAGAGAGAGAGAGAGAGAGAGGGAGAGAGAGAGAGAGAGATAATATGTATAAGAGTGAAAAAGAAATAATTGCATATCAAAAAGATAGTTATGAGAAAACTCATAAGAGGTGTAAGCAAAGAGTGGAAAAAGGAGAGCTTGGAGTGGATGCACCAAACCTAAGAAATGCATGTAAAAGGAGAGGTGATGTAAACGATCTAGGCAAGGATGCAAAGGATCCAATTCAACTTTAAGGTCCATCACAAGAGGAAAGCTCTAGAAGTTTAAAGATGCACTTAGAGCTTTCATGCAAGGGGAAATTACAAAAAGATTGGCTTAAAAAGATAATGGATAGCTTGAAGACTGTAAAAGGATAAGAGCATGAAGTTTTAAGAGGAGTGCTTAGCTTGGTTCTAATAGAGCCCAATTCATGGAAAGAAGAAATTGAGGCAGAAAGTTATAGTACAATTATGCACATGGTCGTACGTCATCAAAGGCTGGCACTCATTTTTAGCTGAAAGTTACATCACGACCATGCAAATGGCCATGCATCTTCATGATCCTTCAGTAGAATGTGGCGACACAATTGTGTGTATGGCTATATGGCTTCGAGCAATTTTTGGCATAAAATTTTTTTAATCTTGAATTCTTTATTAGGTAATCATAGGGCTTTAATATTTTCCTGATTTCATTATAAAAAGATTAATTAGTTAGTTTTAGGAAGAAACTAGTATTTAGAAAGAAATACAAGTCTCATTGTGTTTAGAAATATTTTAGGAAGATTATCTTTCCATCTTTTATCAGGATTTGTATCAGTTTAAGCCTTATAGGACTATTAAAACTTTTTGATAGTTAAAAGTTTTAATGAGATTTATTCTTTTTTTAAGTTCTTTAAAGGACTTAGTGAGATTATTAAGTAAAGGCTTAGAAATTGCACAAATAGGTTAATTATAATCTTTGATTTCTTAGTCAATTTAGGGATTTGAGTTAGCAAACTTTAAATCTTCATAACTTGAGTTGCTAAAAATATGTTTCTAAAGGCCTAATTGGGATTTGAAGATTAAATCTTTATCTTGTTCTTGGTCATTTTGGGAAATTCTTGAAACATAGCATATGAATTGGGAACAACATTACCTGATTTGTAACTAAAGGGTGAGAAAAAGGAAAGCCTATGTGAAAAAAATAGAGTGACAAGAGATACTCTTCCTAAAAGACCGCAATAATGTTTATGTTCTAATGGATATATTACATTACTAATAAAATTCATAATCTTTTATATAACACTTTTATGTCTCTTTTGCAAGGTCATGAAGAATGGTTTTGTATAGCACTATTATGTAGCACTATTATATAGCACTGTTATGTAGCACTATTTATAACACTGTTAAGCAGTGCTAGTTGGGTTTTGTTATAGCACTATTATTTACAATCTTTTTATATAACACTGTTATGTCTTTTTTATATAGCCTAATAAAGAAGCTAACTTAACTCTGAATACTTTTGATAGTGGTGCTAAATTAAAGAGTGAGGTTGCAAATTTGTGTAAAAAGGAGTTTTCTAATCCTTGTTTAGATGTTTATACTTGTTTTATTTATTTTAGGTGTAATTTTTCTTGTTTTAATTATTGCTTTTATGTTTCTAAAGTTTCTTATAGTAGGTTTTCCTTTTCAAAATCTTGTTTTTGCCTTCTTCTAGTTTAGGACATTTGCTTCCTTCTTTAAATTCTATTTATGTTTCTTCTTTAGATTTAAATCAATTACAATATGTTTCTTCTTCATTAAAATGTGATTTTAATAGGGGTAATTCTTTTATCTCTGGTTTAAAGGTTTTTAGTTGTTTGTGTTGTCCTAAACTATATTTTTCTTTTAATTCTTGTTTTAACATTTTTAAGTGTTCTTTTTGTTATAAACATTGTTTTTCTTCTTTAAACATTTATGTTTATGTTTCTTCTTCTTGTTTTAAAGATTTGTAATGTTTTTTTTATTCTAGGTTTAACATTCCAAACATTTCTTTTATGTTTTGATGGTTTAATTCCAATAGTAAACATTTGTTTAGTTCTTTTAGAAGTTGTATTTGTGTTGCTAAGTTTTCTTTTCATTTTAGACAATTTATAACATCTTTTTGTTTTGATTATAGTGTTTGTTACAAGTGTATCTGTTATTTCAATGTTTAGCTTATAGAAACAATATTTTTATTATTAATTTTTATGTTTTCAATTTCTCCTTGAGGTGTTTGTTTCCTTTTAAATTTAGTTTTTGTGTTCCTTCTTTTAAATCTAGATGGGTGAAATATTTTGATTCTTTTGTTTCCAACTTGCTTTCTTATAAATGTTTATTTTATTTTAATTCTAGTTTTCATGTTTGAAGGCATTTGTTTTCGTTTTCTTTTAGTTTTAAACATTTTTTAGATAATAAATTTTCTTTTGATTTTAATTATTCCTTTGTTTCTAAGCATGTGTTTTCTTCTTTTTGTTTTAAACATTCGTTAGGTAGAAAATTTCTTTTCATTTCAAAAATTCTTATGTTTCTTGTGTTTCTAATTCTCCTTTGATTTCTAAATCTTGTTTTGATAAACCCAGATCTTCCTTTTCTAGTGTTTTTATATTAAAGAAATTTGATGCTTTAGTATTTTTATATACTAGTTAGAAAACATTTTCTAGGGCTTCTTTTAGTTACTTTATTTTTGTTTATCATTCTTTTCTTACTTCTTAGGTGTGTTCTAACCTTTCTATGGGTGGTTTCATGCGAGTTATATTTGATCCAGGTGGAGATACTTACAATTTGCATGGTAAGTTGAATTTATATTTATCTTTGTTAGTTTTTATACTTGGTTTTTTATTTTCTTATAGGCCAAGATTCCAAGGCAAATCTTTTTGAGGAATGAGTAACTGGCACAAACCAAGGAAGTACTAAATAGGAAGATATGTTCCAACTCAAAGGACCAATGACAATAAATCGCCTCAAGAAGTTTAAAGACACTTTGCGAATATGCAAAAGGAAGCCACAAATTCGAGTCTTAGAGCAAGCATTGGAGCATTTAGTGGGTTTTCTCAAAGGCAAAATGATCATTTATACACTTCCATTTCTTATATGGATCCTCAAAATGGAATCAAGAAGTCGAACTCTACAAATGGCAAAATATTAGCTTTAAAAGGTTCTAGAAGATTTTGAGAATTTTCCAAGAATATTCCTAAAAACTTTCGTAAATATTCCTAAATGCTTCTAAGAATATTCTTAGAAACTTTTAAAATTCTTCCTAGAAGCTTCCAAGCATCTTTGGATGAAAGAAATAAAGACGAATTAAGGGCGGCGACACAAAGAAAGAAGACTACTCACGAAATATTCCAAGATAGCAAAAGGTCTCATGGAAACTTCTTGTCTTCCTTATTTCTCTTTATGGCCGAATTTTATATGTATTAGAATAAGAGTTTTTTCTTTTCCATTCTTTTATTGGAATAACACTTATTTAGTAGTTTAATTCATTAGTTGGCCAAATAAGGCTAGTCTTTTTCCTATTTTGTTTGTTTCTTATTTTTATGTTTAGGATTTACATATTTTATTCCTAGTTAGAAAATTTTTGTAAAGCCTATATAAAGGCCATAAAAAATGTGTAAAAGGTAACTTTGATGATTTATACAACTTGATTTCTTTATGAGAAATTGTTCTTCTCTTTGGTACTTGAAAGAACTTGGTGAGGTTATTTGAGTGAAGGCTTGAATAGCTTTGTAAACTAATTTAATTCTAAACTTAAAATTAACTAGTTCTTTTTAGGTTTGGATATTAAATGCCCTTTGGTTCTTTGTAATTTAGGTTATTAGGTATAAGTTATCTAGAGGTCTAGTTGAAAATTAAAGTTTTTGCTTAATTCTTGAATGTTTCTTAGGTAAAGGTAACAACATTATATATGAGTTTAGGATAAGTTACCCATATTCATATCAGTCTTGCTTATTGTGAATATGAGAGAGGATCAAAATGGTGAATGAACTATGATGCCAAATCACACATTCACTCTTTTGTGTTTGATTAACTACCAATCGAATGTGGATAGTTTGGAACTTATTATTATCATAAGTGAAGTTGATTAAGGAAAACCATGGTCATAACTGAGATAAAAAAAATTATCTTTAAAACCTTAAAGCTCGAATATAAACATATGAGTTGTTGAATTATACATCGGTAAAGAAAATGATTGATTAAGGACAAGCACTAGTTCAAGTTTAGGGGAATTTGTTTGTATCATATTCATCATAATTTTTAAACTTAAATCCCTTTAAAATTCATACATTGCCATTTAATATTGCCTATCTATAGACCTAATGTATGATTATTGGTGTTTTATAGGCTAAAAAGAAGGAAAATGAAGATTAAGGTGATAAAGATAGAGGACACATCCTTGAAGCATGACTGTGTGCCTTAGTTATTTAAGAGAGGCAGAGAATAATCAAAACACATGGCCTAGAAGCATGGTTGTACATCTTGGATGACTATAAAGGGATGGGTCAATCACTGAGATACACGACCATGTCACGTACCAATGCGCCTCACTAAAGACATAATCATAAATTACTTAATCTAAGGATTTTCTTCTTTTGAAAGACTATAACCTTCCTCTTTTGATGAAATGGTTTGACCATTATTTAAAGGAGAAAATAAGACAAAATTAAGGCATGAGAAATTAACCTAAAGAAGATTATATCGATCAAAAAGGTTTTTATAAAGAAGTTAGAGAGAGAAAAGGTGCAAACATTCAAGGAAATCGATAAGAAGTGCATGGCTACTCTTGGGGATAAATTAATTGCTTTCTTTTCTTCTTTCTATCTCATTACGAACTAAACTCTTTTTGGCTAAGGTTGTAAATGGATCTTATATGTCTTATATTGGGTTTTTTTTTAATCTAAGTCATTTTGGTTTCTTTCATTACTTGTATTAGCAATTATTGAGTGCTTCATATTTGATTAATTGGCCATTAGTCATATTAGTTCCATGAATCGACATTAGAGACATGCTTTTCATAGAATGAAACCTTTAATAATTCTTTTATTTTATTATTGAGTTGAGGAACCTTTACAAACCATTGTTATCCATAAAGTATTATCTTGTGAGGAATTTACATGAAGTATAGCTTTTGAATTGAGGAACCTTTTATTTAACATGCTCTTGTATGTTAATTTCTACTTAAGAGGGATTAATTGATCACCACAGTGACTCGATAGTAGCACATTATGCGTGAACCAATTAGGCAATGATTAGGAAACCAACAAAATGTCATCAAGTGAAATTGGACCCCTAACCAATCTCATCCAATGATTATCTCTTATTATTATTAGTGTTTAATTTAATTTTTTTTATTTATAATTTTAGTCATCATCCTTTATTGACTTTTTAAATAATATAAAAACACAAGATACTTAGTATTTAAACTTGATCATTGTGGGAATGATATCCATACTCATAAGTATACTTTATTACTTTTTACCTATGCACTTGTAGCTTGAGGGTTTTCATATAGCACACACCCTTCACACAGGTTGGGAAATTGTCTCAATCAAATCACAGGTTATGTATGTCATTTTATCTAATAGAGATCATTCTATATATATATGGTGGTTTTGATTTACCCAAAGAGTCCATTATAGAAAGTATGCATGATTGAGCACTTTGGAATTTGATGATTCGGACATCTCCTCAAAGGATCATTAAACTGTTCATAAGCTTTATTTAAGGTGTTTCCATCTTTTTGGCTAAAAGTGGTGATTTCATTTCTAAGTCTAGTTGTCTTTGATGGAGGAAAGTATTTGTTAAGAAAAGCTTGAGATAGTTGGTCCCAAGTAATGATACTTCCAGGCTCCAATGAACCTATCCTTGCCTTCACCTTATCCTTAAGAGTGAATGTGAACAGGTGTTGTCTTACTACATTTACAAACATTCCATGTTACTTAAAGGTGTCACAAATCTCTAAGAAGTTTGTTATATGAGCACTGGAATGAGATAGGCCATAGAATTGAAAAGTCTTTGTAAGCATTTGAATGAATGTCTATTTGATCCTAAAAGTGGTAGCATTAATAATCGATCGAGTGATAGTTGGTTGCAATCCTTGAAAAGGTGGAATGGCAAAGTCTTTCAAAGGTTGGGCTTCTTGATTTTTTTTATCTTTTGAATTTGTTATTATTCTTGCATTTTTTAGTTTAGGGTACATTATATTTTCATATCAAAAGGAAGCAAGTCTTCTTTGTTCTCCTAATTTTGGATTTGAGACATGCACCTAAAATAAAGAAGCAAAAAACTAAGTTAAAATAGAAAACAAAACCTTAGATTAATACAAAAATAATAACTTAGTATTAAAGTTATCGATCCTTAGTAATGGTGGTAAAATCTTGATGATGGATGTGTTCTATATATAAAAAAACCTTTATGCTATAAGTGCACAAGTTAGAAGTAATAAAGTGTACTTATGAGTACGAATATTGTTCCCACGAGGATTGAGTTTTAAGTACTAAGTATCTTGTGCTTTACATCATCTAAAGAATCAGTAATGAATGACAATTAAAATTGTAACTAAGAAAAATAAATAAAACATTAGATGTGATGAGAGATAATCAATAGGTGAGAGTGGTTAGTGGTTCAACTTCACTTCCTGACTTTTTAATGTGTTCCTAATCCTTGTCTAATTGGTTTATGCATCAAGTGCTAGTATTGAGTCATTATGGTGGTCAATTAATTCCTCGCAAATATTAATTGACATACAAAAGCATGTTAAGCTAGAGGTTCCTCGACTCAAAAGCTAAACATCATGCAATTGCCTTACAAAATAAGACTCCAAGGATATTAATGATTCATTAAGGTTCCTCAACTCATAATAAATAATGGAATTATTAAAGGGTCTATTCTACGAAAATCATCTCTTAATTATTGATTCATGAAACTAATAGGATTAACGAACAATTAATCAAAAGTATAAAGCACTCAATAATTACTAACACACGTAATGAATGAAACCAAAAAGACTTTGATTAAGAAAAACCAATATGAATTATACAAGATCTATTTACAACCCTAGCCCAAAGTAATTTAGTTCATATTGAGAAAAAAGGAAGAAATGAAAAATGATCAAATCAATCCCAAGAGTAGCAATGAACTTCTTTTTTATCTCTTTGATTGCTCACACCTTCTCTCTCTTTCTAACTCCTTGATTGAACTCTTGATACTTGTTAAGCATTATTCTCACCTTTAGGTTAATCTCTCATGCCCTAATTTTGGCTGATTTCTCCCCTTAAATAATGCACAAATCATGTATTCAAAAAGGAAACTTGCGTGCATGAAAATGAAAAAGAATCTTCAGCAATTATAATATGCGAATCTAACTTTTAATGAGGTGCATGGTTGTGCATTATCGTGATACAATTGTGTTTTTTTATGATCTTTTTTTGCTATGCTAACCTTTCAGAATGTACGATCATGCTTTAAGGTCGTGCATTTTGATCCTCATCTGCTTTTTTGATGTTTCTAAGGTAAGTATTCATATGCCTTGACCACACAATCATGCTTGGTCCTATTTTACTTAGACTTTACTTTTTCTTCACTTTTTACCTGTAAAATACCTATTAACATGCATTAGTTTTATTAATATGCAAAATTAAGTGATAATGTATGGATTTAAGGGAGAATTAAACTATAAAATTTGAAAATTATCATGCTAAACATACCAAAACCTATTCCTTAATTAAACTCATCGCTACTCACTTTTTTCTCATAAGGTGCAGAATTTTTGGTTGATGGTTCTTTTGAAGAAGCCAAGGGTAGAAAAATAGTTTCAATTTTAACTTCATAAGTCATTATGCTTGTTTTTCTCTTTGTAAGAATATTGCAAATTGTAAGAAGAGGCCTAGGTTGCTTTTTAGGTTATTGCATAATAAGGGTCAAAATAGCAAAGAAAAAAAAAAGGAAAGGAATAAGGCAATTCAAATGATAGCGTTTTGAAAATTAAAGTTGGACATCATTGATTCATAATAGTCAGAAGTTATAAATGCGTACAACATGATGCAACATCATTCAAAGAATTAAATTGTAGAATTCTTCTTCATCTTTCTTTTTTGTCTTTCTTCTCTTCTTGACTTGGTAAGAACATCAACATTAGCCTTGATTCAATTTATTTGTAACTAATTTCAATTAACTACTTTATAGGTTTGCATGCTAGTTAGTTAAAAATTAGTTATGGATAACTATTTTTAGCTCTCTAAGCTATGTATATAAACTCATTTTCATTAATTAATAATATGAGCTACAATTTCACCAAATTTGTGATTTCTTCTTCTATTACAAATTCAACATAACTTGATAATTGACATGGAAAGGCTACACATCAAAACATAAACAAATAAGAAATATGCACTTAAAGTGCACTTTGATGTGCTACAACTAGGCTTCCAAAGATTAATGATCTCTAAATCAATGGCTCATATATGTAGATATGAAAGCACCACCATAAACTTGGTAGAAATTTTATCCCTCCACATGTGCCAAAATTGGAGCAAAGAAAAAAAATTATATAATTTAAAATATAGTAAATCAAAACAAAAGAAAAGTTTTTGAAACATCTAATCAGCTAGAGTTTATGAAGATTTAAATAATATTACAAAAAATGATCACAACCTTATGACATAAAAATAAGTAAAAAATAATAAAAAGAATCAAATCTAGGAAATGATCTTACAAGAGGATGAAACGATATGGTTTAAAAGTGACCATTATGAAATATTCCCCTAAAAATATTTAAGTTTTGCACAAATTTTATAGAGTCCACTTGACTTCCACCATTCATTGCCCATAAAAGTTACAATATTGAATATTTAATACTCATATAATTGGAAGAAATTAATTGATGTTCTATCACACATTAAAATATTATCATCAATAGTTCATTGTAATTGCTTTGAGAATAATTGTTCAAGCCCTAGAAATTGTATGGTGTTCCTTTATTGGGCATTAAATTTTGTACTGATTTGTCAGTTTCTCCATTTAATGATCTCTGCGTAATATATAAGAGTATTAAGAGCAAAATGTAGTAAAATAAAAATCCACAATAAACAATATATGCAAGATTTTTACCATTAACATATAAGTGTAGACATTAGGAACTCTTTCAAAATTATCATATCTCATTGTGATTGTAGAATTAGTTTCTACAATATATATTGTGAATAAAAATGCATAATGAAATTAAATATAATACAAGAAAATAAAATACGTAATTTGATTGAAAATAGAAAAAAGAATGATTTCAATGACGAACATTGGATGGTTGACTTTTAGAAATATCCTTCTTTGCCACTTTTATCTTATTCTTTTTTTATTTTTCAACCCAACTTCTTAACCATTTTCCAACTTTTTGACTAATTTTTTTTTCTTTACACCTTTTAATTCTGAAACTAAATTCTCCAACTCTATGGTATTCTTATTATTTGGTAAGGAAGAATAAGCTTCATATTCATCACCATCAAAAGTGGGATATTTTACACTCAATGTCATAATTTGCTTACTCAAATCATCAATGGCTTTGTCAAACATTATGTATGCTTCCTCATGTTCAGCTGTTCAAGATGATGACTTCACTAATTTAAAGCAAAGAAATCTATAGTGCTAATTAGTATTCAAGCTAACATCCTCATGAACTACTTTTCAATTGGCACCTTCTACACTTTCACACTTCACTTTTCTTGTCCACCTCTTTAAAACATAACGATCAAGAATTATCTTTATATCCATCACATCGAAAACCTTCAAAACATAACAACGCAAAATGCCAAATGTCTTAAATTTCTTGCAACTACATGAAACTATTTTTTTAGAAGCATTTCCTATGACTTTATGCTCTCCACTTGATCAAAAATTACAATCACATATTCATTAGTTTATTTACTTTTTTTGTAATCTTTTACTAGAGCAACCAATGACCAATCATACTTTTCATGGAATAAATCAAATATTGCTAGAGTATAAATTTTACCTACTTGTTGCAATGAAGGAGACTTTTACATCCTTAATTTTGGTAACTTCTTTCTAAAAGTATACTATGCTTTTAACTCATTGTAGGGCTTGTCTTCCATAACTCATTTAAAATGCTTAAAAAGTTATAGTATATCTAAATTGAATTTTAGGTAATCCTTCAAATCCTCATTCAAACTTTCATTAAGTTAAGTGTTTCGCATCCCCCAAGTGTAAGCATTTTTCGTATAACATTTAGCCAATGTTTTTTTTTTCATGTTATACATTCTATTCAACTAAGTATTTTATTAAACTTGGTAATGCAAAAGTATTGTCTCCCATGTTGCTTAGAAGGTCACCTCTTTTTCATTCATAAATGCATGATTTAAAGTCTTTTAAAAGATTTAATGCATCCTTTAAATAACTTCCCAAATTCTTTATAGCATTTTGCATTATATTCCATGTACATAATCCAAGATTTGTTTCTAACATCACCATGGAGAAAGCACTTAACATTATGGGATCTTGATTAGTAAAAATAGATGATCATTTGTTTTGTTTATGTGTCTTTAAAAATGTTTTAAATAACCATTCAAAAGAGTCACTTATCTCATCATATAAAAGAGTAACCCCAAAAATCACAATTTCTCTATGATGATTAAAGCCAATAAGTACTCCCAAAGGCCTAAAATCTTTTATTTATGTTATATGTTGTATCAAAAGTTACGACATCAACAAAATAAGCATTATTAGTAATCATTTTTGCATCAACCCAAAAAAATTAGTTATTTGCTTTTTCTTATCTAATTGCACTACATAACAAAAGGATGGATTATCTAAAGATTGTTGTAGGAGATGCCTTAATATGTTACCTGCTTCTCCACACTTTAAGTCTTATTGTCGCTTACTTCGAAGATAATTTTTTTTGGTCTAATAAGGTATAGGCAACACTTGCTCTTCTGCCTACTTATAAGCTCATATGATGCCTTTGTCTTAATTCTGAATTCATCGACCAAATAAATTTCAGCAGCTTAGGATTTTGATATTTTTTATTATGGTGTCATCATGTGAATAGTTCTAGAAGATGAAGAACATGATTATGTTCATATATAAAATAATGTATCTTGTATTTTCTTTTCTCTTTTATGCAGGTGACCCCAATACATGTAGGGCATTTGGTTTTAGTCTCAGTTTGAGGATGTTTAGTTAAATGATCTCACCTGTGTTTTCATCTACAACTCTCTTTGTTACATATAAATCTTGCTAAAGTTATATTTCCATCTTTTTTGTCCTTATTAAACCATTGCTTGTGGACATAGTTTATCAAAACCCTCTTTTCTCTTTTTTGTCCTTATTAAACCAATTCATGCACCATAGTTTATCGAGAATTGCATACATCTTCAAGAATACCAATTCCATACCAATTTTAGGAATCCAATAACCCTTTTGTGTGAGTCAAGCTAAATAAAGTTAAATTAAATAATTATTCGTTTGCAAAAATAAATGAGTTAATATATTATTATAATAGAAGAATAATTCTATTAATTGTTATATTAATCAATTTGTTAGCACAAAATGTCAAAATCTAGAACCAATTAATTCAAATGACAAGTTGTCAATTTCATAAGAATGACCATTGCTTAGTGGAGTTGATGATTCCAACGTTTGAGGACGACAAATTATGGAATTTTTCATTTTTTATGATATAATGATTTTTCTAGAAAAAAAAGTGCAAATGAAGACTTTTTTTCTCATATTTTTATCTTCAAATTTTTGAATTTGAAATTTTGTTTTAGCAATAATGTTAGCACTATACTTTTGATTTTTGGAATGAGCTAAGTTGAATGACAATTGTATATTAGCATTAACGGAGTTTGATTCTATTACTATTTCATAGCTAATAATTATATAAGTAAATCCTAGTGATCCATATTTATAGTAGGTGTAGTTTAATTGACATGACAATTAATGTACAAGAGAACATGAGGGAATCCCAATCCATCTTAGTTAGGTGGTAATCACCTGTTTTTCTCTTAATTGCATATTCATTCCATCTCTTATGCTATAGACACCCTTTACTATCACCTCCTTTAGAACGTTTCAAAATCTCTAGTTATGTTGTTTGGATAATATTTTCAGAAATAAAATTATAATTTTGCATTAATTCTATAAAATTCAAAATATTAAGTCTAATCAATTTGAAATTCATTATCTAATCTATAAAATTAGAATTCTAAATAACTGAAAAAATTATAATCAAATAAAAATAAACTGAATTAAAATAAACAAAATCAAATCAAATTAAATTAAATCGAACTAAATTTAAAAATTAAAATTTTAAAATATAATCTAAATGAAACCTAACTAAATCAAATAAAATCATGTTGAATCAAATCAAATTGAAAAATTAAAATTTTTCAAAATATAAATAAAATCAAATTACTTTATAAATCAAATTGAACTAATTTGATTTATTTCATTTATAATTCAATTTAGTTTGTCTTGATATTTTTAAAAAAATATTTTGAAGATATTTTTAATATAAATAATAGTTCTTAAAATATATTTTAAATATTTTAAAACAAATACTAATTTTTTATTTATTTTTAATATAAATAATGAATTTTAAATAGGGCGAATAATCTTGATTTGATTTAATATAAATTTAATTTATTTTGATTTGATTTTAAAAACATTCAATTTGGTCAAATTGAAATTTTTTACCTAAAAATCAAATCAAATCAAATTTATCAATTTTTTAAAAGAAACTGAATCAAAATAAATTCATTAGCCTTGTGAATGAAAAAGGGGTTAAACTAATGAAAATTTTAAACTTTGATGAGAACACTAAAAGGAAAGGGAAATAAATAAAAATCAACAAACAAGATTTATAGTAGTTTAGATATTAACAAATCTTGTCCACTTCCCAATTCACCCATTGGGTATTACACTAACTCATTTTGATTTTAGAAGCTCACACACAATTTAGTATTTTAGAAGTTCACACATAATTTAGTGTTTTTGCTCACACCCAACCCTTACTACACTTAGTGTTTGTGGCTATCACAAAAGCTTATAAGAGTTTTACACACTTTAGGCTCACTCTAAATCTAAATTCTAAGTGTTTAAGGCTCACACTTAATCCCTTATATATAATGAAAACTCTCAATAAATAAAAATACAATAGCAATTAAGAGAGAGAGGCTTGAGAAATCAAATTGCAAGAGTTTCAACATAATAAATAAAAGTTCTCTTACATTCAAGGCAATTTGGTAAAATATTTATAGTTTTCAACCATCAAAGATCCATTGTTAAGAAAATTATTTTCATAATTCCAAGATTTGGTAGGTAATTTTGTATTTAATGCTTCTCAAATGAATTTTACAGTCGAGATCCTTGAATTGCAATCATGATTTTCTTTTCATGCTTAGAATTACATTTTTATAATGAAATCTTCAATTGTATCTAATAGTTAGTGACACGTGATGTTTGATCACTGGTTCCTCAAAACTAGTTATTGCAACGCTCCACTTTTTACAGATGTCGTGGTCATGATCCTTGATTGCATTAGATTAGTGAAATGCGAACATTACTGTGAATAAGCTTGGATGTTTTGATTCAACTTTGAAACAAAGTTATGATCATACCTTTTAGGTCGTGATCATGTTTTCTAAAATACATAACTACTCCTAGGACATGTGGCATATGTCAACTGGCTTTACGGGTAATCGTTAAAACCTTTTTAAAGATGTTTGAACTTCATTTTTGCGATCTATAAGTGATTTTGATTGCAAATTTAACTAAAAGTTTTGGTTCTATTCTAAACCTTGATAATAATCATGATTAGCCAAATAACAGTTGTGACTAAAATCATTGTCATGATTTTATTGTTGTAGGAGCGATTTACATGCTAGTTTTGAGACTTGAAGATTTTCGATTTCCTTTCAACTTACTAACCTATTCTTATCTTATTTGAACTTTGTGGTTGTGATCTGGATGTGATTTTCATTGTAAATTCAATTAGAAGTTTTGGTTTCATTTTAAAGCTCAATAGCAATCATAATTAGCCAAAAGTAGTTGTAACTAAAATCTTGGTCGTAATTTTGCTTCTTAGGCGTGATTTATAAACTAGTTTTAAAACTTTGAGATTTTTTATTTCCTTTTGACTTGCTAACCTATTCTCATCTTATTTTCTGTAAGAACAAAACTTCATATCTTTTATTAGTACCTTTTAATCTATGTTGTCAAGATAAAAAATGTGATTTGATTAATGTTTGACCACCTTAGTCTAATAATCTCTCCCTTTTTTATTTTGACAACCTATATTGAATTTGTAAAGTATAATTCATCAAACATACATATTCTTACAGAATTTATGTATTTGGAAGTTAAAATGAGTTAGGAGAAAGGTGTTCCTTACGAATGAATATAACTCAAAAACACTTAGGTAATAAATTTTAAAGATTTTAAAATTGCTCCCCTTCAATTTATGCTTCCTTTTAGTTTTCTCAATTAAGCCAATGTTTTACCATTAACTTTGCACACATTATGTTGGCCCTTATGCACTAAGAAAGCGGGTTTGAATTGGTGGATAATTTAAAATTTTAAAGGAAGCACACAATTAAAATATTAGAGAAAGAGTAGGAGAAGAATGAACACAAGAGATTTATAATGGTTCGGGTATTAACCAGCTCTACATCTACTTCGTAATTTACTAATTGGGTGTTTCACAAAATCACTAGTGTTTTATAAGTTCACACTCAACTTAGTGTTTAGGCTCACACTAAACCTCATAAGTGTTATCCCAAGGCTCACACTCATACCTCACATAAGTGTTTTATCAAGGCTAACACTCAAACATATACAAGAGTTTTCTAAGGCTCACTCTAAAACCTAAACAAGAGTTTTCTAAATAAAGGTTCACTCTTAAACCTAAACCCAAGGTGTTTGAAGCTCACACTAAACTGTGCATAAAGAAATAAAGTTAAAGTTATGAAAATTAACTTTGCAAGAGTTTTGGTATAATCAATGGTTATTATCTTCCATTCAAGTCCATTTGGTAGAAGGTTATTTGAACTAAGACATCGATCGCCTTATCCCACTGAAACCACTTTTATATTAACAATAAACACACATAAAAATCAATAAATAAAAAAAATATATTTTTTAAATATTTAACTTTGAATTATAAACATTACTTACCTTAAACTCCTTTCAGTATAAGGTCTAGATAGACTGTTGGACCTTCTTCTAAATGTAGCCATCATGATGCATCTTTTACTTAAAGATCTTTTGACAAGCACAAGACCATCTATCAGAAGGATACAAACTGTAAAAACAAAAAAATAAAAAATAGTCAGTGTTTTAATTAATAAGATAAAAAATAATAAAATAAATAGAAAATATAAAAAATAATTATTACATATCTCTAGTGCTATAAAGAAATTTGAGATTATAGCTCAAGTGTAGGAACTGTATACGCACCATCCTGATTAGTCACCATAAATGGCCCTCTAGAAATGCAAGGTTTCAATGGCATAAATGAGCTGAATGAGGATCAGGAGTAGGGGATGGAAGTACATGATTGAGCTAAAGGAGGAGTCGAGCCTGTAGGAAGAAATGGCATCAATGGAAGTCCAAGCATCGAATTTGGTGTATTGGATGGCGAAAGTGCTGGTAGAAGGAGTTTGTGATCACATGTTTGTCATGTACTTAGTGTACTACCTACGTAAGGTGTACAAAATCACTAGGTATATGGCGTGTCATGTGAATGTATATATAAAATTATATATCTACTATAATATTTACATAACAAAATTTTATTCATAAGTATACATTAACGTAACTGAAATATAAATATAAATATAAATATAAATATATATATATATATATATATATATTTATATAAACACACACAGACAATAAAATTTTTAACTTACTCTGAATCATCACAAGTTGTATCACCTTCAAACATTATTTCTTCAAATGATTCATATTTTGATTGTAGCTTTATTTCATTGTTAAATGGAATATCTTCATTGTCATTAATTAATTTGATGAATAACTCACCCGGATTATTTAAAATTCCAACTGGTTCGTTCTTCGTAATTTGAATCAGAGGCAAATTTGTCAACATCCCCTTAAAATGGAGCTTGAGACGATGTCCTAATAATAGATTCGTCCTTTATTTCAATAAATTATCTAGCTTTTATTTTGAATTCTACCCATCAATCAGTTTTATCCCATTATAAACTAGGATAAAGAAGATAATTTACTTGATAAGCTTGCATCGCCAATATAAAAGGTTCATATTTATTAAATCTATGCTTGTGGTTGTTTTAACAAGATAGTTTTCATGCACTTTCATTTCAAAATTAGTCATTAGATCAAACTATTCACATTTAAACAAAATGGTTCTTTTATCGAAAGGGCACGAGACTTCAATTGTAACACCTTGATTAGTTGACCATAATAGTCATATGCATTATCACTATAGTTCAAACCTTTAATGTTTACTCCACTATTAATTGATGCCCTATTATATTCATATTTTTCAATGTTAAACTTATAAAGTAAACTTCATAATGGACCTTTGGTAAGATCTGCAATAAATTGATTTGTGATTCTATTTATTTGATTATTTGCCAAAAAAAAACAGAACAACTTATAATCTACATTAGTTATATAATAATTACTCTTATAATTTACTATTGTATTTTAGCAAGTGTATACTCACATATGACTCGAACCAATATCAAAATTCTATCTCTAACTTTTTGTCAACACTATCGGTGGATAAATTGGGAAAAGTGTGCTTTAACATGTCAATGTATAAGCTTTATAAAATTTACACAATATAATATTAGTATATCATCATTTTCACATGAAAAAAACATAAAGAGTTGAATTAGTATTATAACTTACTCGACATATTCTGATACTTTATGATAGTTTATAAGAATACATGTTTGAGCTACATGATATTCTTCATCAGTCAATATTCTACTTTTAGGTTGCCAAATGGCATACTTGAATAAGTGAATATTGATAAATTCCCTAGAATATTAGATATTTCAAAGTTTCCACCATCATCATTTTGAGGTACACTTTTGCGCCTTATATATACATGGGGTTCAAAATAATAAAAGCATAATAATGAGGCTTCTTTAACTAATTATGTATTGCATATAGAACCTTCAACCCGAACTTTATTCTTCACATTATGTTTTAAATTTCAAAGAAATTTAAATCATAAACATGTAAATAGATTAAAAATGAATGGATTGAAATTAAAAGGACACGTAGAGTCGAAATAATGAATTTAATTTACCTCTTAAAAGGATACATCCATTTATACTGCATAAGCCCTGCTAACATTACTTTATATACCAACTGTACAACTAGACGTTCCATTGACTCAAAGAAACTTAGAGGGAAAACCCATTCCAGCTTACACAAAATCAAAAGAATGTCAATTTCTAAATGTGTCATGTCTTCCTCTTTAATTTGCGGTGCAGTGAGTTCTTTAAAAAACGTACTCAACTCTGTGAGAGGTTTCCATATTTATGAAGGAAACAACTCATAAAAAGTAATAGGGAGTAATCACTGCATAAACACATGACAATCATGGCTTTTCATACTAAATAACTTTAGCTTGCGCTTATCGATGCATCAAGCCATATTGGATACATACTCATCTGGAAATCAAATATTTTTTAGCCATTCATATAAGACTTATTTACTATAACATCCCTAGCCACATTCATTAGCATTATCACATGAGCATATGCATTAGATAAATAATCATTTAGAAGCACCATTGCATTTGGGGACACTTGAACATATATGTAGTGTTTGTATAGTTGTATGGCAAATTGTTTTAT
>CATIWR010487723.1:0-10813 GCA_949677035.1 Omphalea diandra | reverse complement strand
ATTTCACAGACATTAACTTTTTGAAATTTGTCTGACATATATATATATATATATATATATATATATATATATATATATATATATATATATATATATATTCACATGTGGTGTATTTTTTAAGTTTTATTATCAATTAATATGTTAACTAAGATTTTTAGCGATCTTAATGGCATATCTTTATATCAATATATTTGAAGAAATTTGGGTAAATAGAAATGCACTAGGTACGCATTTTACTTAATATTTTCCTTCTTCGAAAATAAATTCCCACTATTTTTCTGAAAAAAAAAAAATCCTGCTACTTATTCTTAGGGAGCAATTTTGTGCCCGTAATTTCTCTCTCTCTCTCCCTATATATATATATGGTACTTTATTTTAAAAAAATATGTTAGTATTTGAGTTATCAATGCAATGATTATAAACACACATTATTAAATAAATTTATAGAGGACAAGATTCAATAAGAAATAATATTTTTCTTGCAACAAAATTTGGGTCATACACATTTTTTCTCGTCTATTCCTTATTTTTATTTACATTTTAGTATCAGTGAACCAAATATTTTATTTGACATAATATAACAAATTAATAATGACATAAAATATTATTATTCAAATACAATAAAATATTTTCCTTTTTTCTCTTTGTTAAATAATTTTAATTTATCAAACACAATAAAATGAAGGCTTATTAGCTCAAAAAAGTCAAATCTTTTCGAGTTTTGATGAAAACTGGTTAATTTTTTTAATTTTGATAAAATTAGTCAAAACTAATAAAATTTTAACAAAATTAGTCAATTTTTTAATTTTAACAAAATTAGCCAAAACTAATAAAATTTTAACAAAATTAGTCAAAATTAATAAAATTTTTGCAAATATAACAAAAATTCAAATTAATCCAAATAAGATGATGTATTACGTTAAAATAATATTAATTAATAATTGTAATTAATATTAACTAATTTTATTAACTTTTTTATAAAAATTTATGTTAATTGATTTTTCACGTCATTCTATCTTAATCAATTCTAAAATATTGAGTTAAAATATTATTAATTGATATTAGCAATTAATGTTAATTGATTTTTTAATTTTTTTATAAAAATTTATATTAATTAATTTATCATGTTACATAATATATATTATTTTATTTTAATTAATTTAAATTTTGATTAGATTTGCGAAAATTTTATCTCACCTTTTTGAGCCCATAAGTCTAAAAGGAATAATTTTTACTCGTCTTCCTTTCTCTTTAGAAAGATCTCATAGCCATGTGTAGGGTAGAATAGTATTAGTGGGCCAACAACAACTTTGGACTAATAGGCGACATTTTCAGCCCAACATTTCAAATCTGAAAAATTTCTGATACTGTAATATGCGCTCCAAAGATAATATAGCCGTTAGAACACAGCTCCATTCCCTAATTTCTTTTGTTTTGTTGCTCTCAAATCTCAATCTAACGGCTCATACCCTTTCTTTTCGAATTAAAACCTACAGTCCCTCCTCCTTTCTGCAATTCTTACTACTAACTCTGCAATTCGGACGCCATGGCCATGAACGGTGGTACAAATTCTTCCATTACTTTTCCGTCTCTTTTTTTTTTAGTGGATAATATATGTAATTGTTTGATTAATGAGAAGTGGACGATTTCTTTCAGATCCAACTGTCGAAATGCTTCCTACGAACTGGGATCACGTCGTTCTTGGTTGCGACTCAAAGCTTTCTTCATCTACAGGTTTTTTCTTTTGCTTTATTTTCAAGAAACATTTTCATTTCTTTGGTTTCGAAAGATTTATCTTTGAAATTGGAGGAATTTGTATTTATTTGAATTTTTTTTTTCTCAGTTCAAATTCTTGATGATGTGAAATTCGAGTCAAGTTGGTGTTTTTTTCTGATTTTCGCTTCTTTTATAAAATATAATTAGAGGTTATTTTTTTTGTGCTTATTTGATGATTGTTTTCTTTCATATCCAACCCTAGGGGCTGATACTAGCCAAGAAGAATGTATTTGATTTCGTCATTCTTTTTTTTTCTTAATTCCGAATTTTGTAATCCAAAATGAGTGTTCAAAATTTGTGAGTTTCTTTTTAATCGCATCTGTCCAAACCCTAGAAACTAGTGAAGAAAAAAAATGGACGCTTGCTTTCCTTCTTTTCCTTTTATTCTTTTCCTTATTTTTAACTAAAGTACAAAAATTTTCATCTTTTTGTAACCATATCCTAGGGTTTCTAATTCCGAAGTTTAGACGCTGATTTGCCTTCCAAAATTTTATGCTTTTTTTTTTTTTAACATTAAAACTCCGTTACATGAGTCAGGCTTCTGTTTGTTCTTATTATGTTCTCTTCCAGTTTTAAAAATGTGACATAAAACTCTCAGTTATTTTCTTTGCGCTAATTTTGTTTTATGCTATCTAATATACATGTAACCTAAATGTGGTTTTGGTTGTTGCTTGATAAATAGTTGAACAAACTGTAAATTCTACGAACGAGGACAGTGCATCCAGCAGAAACCAAGAGACTTCTTCAGCTCAGGAGCCCACATTGCCAATATTGCAGAAAATCATTTGTTTGAGCCATCAAATTCAGGTCAGATTTCTGGTGACCATTCTCAATCTGGTACCTAGATAAGTTAGGAACTAGAATACTAAAAGGTTCAATCAATTCCATAGATGGAATTAATGGCTTACTTAACTAAGTCAAGTGATTCAGTTTTAAGTTATTGCTTTTGTACTTGCTGATTGGTTTTGTTTCAATTATGTTTGCTTTAGAATTTGAAGAAAGAACATGCAAGTCTCTCTTGTCAAGTGAAGACCGTCAATACTGATTCCTTTCCTGGCCCTGAAGTGTTAGACTCTCTTCGGCTTCTTAGTGAGGACCTACTTTATAATGATTGACTTTGGTTTCTCAATTGTCAATTCTTCAATTTAACATGTTTCTCACTGCTATATTTGTATCAGGTATTGAATATGAAACTTTAAAGAAGAAGTACCTAGACGAGTCATCTGAACGCAAGCGGCTTTACAATGAAGTGATTGAGCTTAAAGGCAATATCAGGGTCTTCTGCAGATGCAGACCACTAAACCAAGCTGAAATTGCCAGCGGGTCTAATTCTGTTGTTGAATTCGACTCATCACTAGATAATGAGCTGCAAATCATTTCCTCTGATACTTCGAAAAAGCAATTCAAGTTTGACCACGTGTTTAGGCCTGAAGATAACCAAGGTAGCCTTAGATATTATTCTCAACTTTGTTACTCAGAAAGTTTGTGTTATTAATTTTTGTCCATTTGACTTTAATTCCTGCATCTTTACAATGTGCAGAAGCAGTTTTTGCACAAACTAAACCCATTGTAACCTCCGTGCTGGATGGCTACAATGTATGCATATTTGCCTATGGGCAAACTGGAACAGGCAAGACGTTTACAATGGAGGGAACCACTGAAAATAGGGGAGTGAACTATAGAACTCTGGGGGAGTTGTTTCGGATCTCTCAAGAGAGAAGAAGCGTTATGAGATATGAGCTACATGTAAGCATGTTGGAGGTTTACAATGACAAGATAAGGGATCTCTTAGTGGAGAACTCCAAACAGACATCTCAAAGGTTGGTTTCTCTTTTGCTATTATTTGGTAGTATTGTTCTTTATTTTAATCCAAAGTCTAGTTGTTCTGAATTGAATTCTTCAGTTGCAGATAGTTATTTCGTCTTGGTAGTTTGCTAGGACATTAAAATATAGCTTGTTAAGAACTATGCTGGCACAATGTAAGTATGCAGAGTTGGATAACTGCTACGCTAATTTCCATCAATGATTGGAATGGAAAGTGTTGTTGGAAGAGTATAATAAAAAAATGTTTGTTAAAATTATAATACTCATGGCATCTAATTGGGCATCATTAAATAAAACTAGTAAAAGATAACAACCTGAAAGATATCCGATTTCATGTTTTTTAGGATTATGAGGTGAAACTGAAATTGAATAGAAAATTTATTTCTGTTACATGCATAAAGGTTGGAGATAAAACAAGCAGCAGAAGGGACACAAGAAGTTCCGGGACTCATTGAAGCTCGTGTCTATGGCACAGAGGAAGTGTGGGAGTTGCTCAAGTCTGGAAGCCGAGCCAGATCAGTTGGATCTACTAACTCTAACGAGCTCAGCAGTCGTTCTCACTGGTAATACTAAATCTTATGTTTCCCGTTCTGGTTCATTTCTTCCTCTGTATAGACTTCATGAGATCTCACTTAGTAACGCACTGCTTTTTTAGCGGAGAATGGTTTAACTTAAGAAAATTATATTGATTGATTAAGTAGATGGTTTAAATAAAACCCACATCTTTGTCAATGATTGAAATGTTCCTTCCATGTAGCTTGTTGCGTATAACTGTAAAAGGGGAGAATTTAATAGATGGGCATAAAACAAAAAGCCACCTTTGGCTAGTTGATTTGGCTGGTAGCGAGCGTGTAGCAAAGACAGAAGTTGAAGGGGAAAGATTGAAGGAATCTCAATTTATAAATAAATCTCTCTCGGCTCTTGGTGACGTTATCTCTGCTCTTGCATCAAAAACAGGCCACATTCCTTACAGGTAGATTATCTACCCTTCTCTTTCAATATATATCAGAAATTTATAACTCTTCCAAAATTATTGCATCTAATAAATGTTTTTGTTATCTATAAATCAGGAACTCAAAGCTCACTCATATTCTGCAGAGCTCTCTAGGTAAGCATGTTTAACATTTTTTCTTTATTAAGCAATTGAGTTTCTCCATAAACCCTGTCTGGTAACTGCGCTACTATTGCTGGGTGGTTGACTGTTAAGAATTATAGCCATCCTAAAAGTATTTCTGGGTGGTTGACTGGAGAATTATAGGCCACTTTTCTTTTTTTTCAATGAAGATGCTAGCTGGAAACTGAAATGCAGGAGGAGATTGCAAGACCTTGATGTTTGTCCAGATAAGTCCAGGTGTTGCTGACCTTGGGGAGACCCTCTGTTCACTGAATTTTGCAAGTCGAGTTCGGGGAATTGAAAATGGCCCTGCTCGTAAGCAGGCAGATCTCTCTGAGCTTTTCAAGTATAAGCAAATGGTATGCGTTCTTGTTGATGCTAAACACAAAATTGTCTTTGCTTCAATTTCTATAGCCGAATTTTTTTCCAAATGGTAAATGAACAGGCTGAAAAGCTACAGCATGAGGAGAAGGAAAAAAAGAAGTTGCAGGAGAATTTGCAGTCATTGCAGTTAAGGCTGGCCGCAAAGGAGCACAAGTGCAAAAACCTTCAAGAAAAGGTAATTAACTTGGTTCTCATTTTAACCTTTTTCCTGAATAGGATGTTAAACTAGTTGAAGCAGCTTTGGTTGACATGATTTTGTATGACTTTTCTTATTTGCGAAACACAAGAAACCCTGGGATGGATTTTTCAACTCTTTTAAAATCTTATAGTTGGAGCCCTTAATTTATTTCAAACCGTGAAAATTTAACAAATTACTCTTCTTTTGGATGTTTGATCATTTCTAAATTGAACGAGCAAGTGAATTTGGCAATAGGTCCGAGAACTCGAGAATCAGTTGGAAGAGGAAAGGAAGACTAGACTAAAGCAGGAAACAAGAGCATTTACTGCCGCGTCCCAGTCCTCATTGCCATCTCTAAGACAAGCAGTAGAGAAGACCAAGATAGAGAGGAAACCGCCTTTGGCTCCTTCAAAGCTGAGGATGCCATTGCGAAGAATCACCAATTTTGTAACTCTGCCGTCGCCTCCCAAAACCAAGAAAATGAAAAGTAGTGCTTCTATGGTCCCATCACTCCAGGACAAAGAAAATATTGCAAGAAGTGCAATGGCAGGAAGAGATACAAAAAGCCTTATGCAACCAAGATGTAGTTCTGTCACTTTCAGACCTCCTACTACAACATCAGGACAGGTTCTTCAGCCTAAAAGACGGGTATCTATTGCTATCTACCATGCAGAGCCAAGCTTAAATTCAACCACCCCACTCCCCAGATTAAAGGACAGTGGTGTTGTGGGTCGTCAGTCATTCATCAAGGATCCAAGAAAAGCCAGATATTCAAGATTGTTCTCTCCATTGCCAGAATTCCAGTCAGCATCAGAGACAACACCAACTGGCATGAGGAGCAGTAGTAAATTCATGAGGAGTCCTCCAACACAGGCAGGCTCATGGAAGCCAAGGCACCCTGCAGTTGTTGCATTGCAACGAAAATCATTGGTGTGGAGTCCCCTCAAGTTGAGAGGAACGAAAAATTACAGGAAGTCATCCATTTTGCCTTATCGACCATCAGCTGAGATGCAATAAAACTCTGTTATCCTGGTTGAAGATTTTTATGGTATTATTTCATAAATGTATGCTCCTTGCTCACCAATCCATTACTTTCAGTGACATTGTTCGCCTAGAACTCTTTGGCCTCCCTTTGTTATCATAGCTTTTTGCATGTCTTGTAGCATTTTCTTGTTGAAATGAAAATTGAAGATTGACTCCAGGAGATTAATATATCTTCACCATATCCTGCCGAGTTGTCGATACTCTCTATTTCCGAGGGAAGACCAACGGTTGTACATATTTCATAATTACACAGTTTACTTCCTTTTTTATGACTCGCATTGGGACAATGGTTGGATTTGTTTATGACAGTAGCAAAGTTTGGGACAATATTCACACTATCATTCTAGGAATAATTAATAATAGCAAACTTGAAAAATAAAAATTCCAACCCCATACGATCTACGGGTATTCTCATCAGAAATCGGACATATAACGTTCAAATCACACTTAGTTTTTTTTTTTTTTTTTTGGACTTTTGAGAATCTTTAGGAAATGTTAAAGCTATCATCAGTTAGGAAAATAATGCTTAAACTCTCCATCACTAAATCAGAGAGGGAAAAATTTCAAAACGAATAACAATATCTCTCTACATTATTGTTAAAAAAATGAAATCAATGGCTCAGATCAGCTTATTTTGCTAAGATGTACAATTACTATTATTTTATTTTCAGTTGAAAATAAAAGTAGCCGTTTGCAATACATTATTGTTAAAAAAATGAAATCAATGGCTCAGATCAGCTTATTTTGCAAAGATGTACAATTACTATTATTTTATTTTCAGTTGAAAACAAAAATGGCCGTTTGCAATTTTCATGTACGTCCAGAGTGTAGATGGGAAGATGTGACCGTTGGGGACAAAAAGATCCGTTGCCCGAAAAAGGAGCCTTTAGTAATTGCAAAACTGTGTGACTTTTCACTTTGCACTTCGAAGACAAAACTGAGATAGAGATTGCAAAACTGGTAGAACTGAAAAGGAGTTAAAGGAGTGTGTGACCCATAAAACTGATTGAAACCCATTTTCTATCTTGTTTATGGCCATCATAAAGAGAACCCACTTGGAGTTCTTTTAGAGGCAGCACTAGTAGTATTTCTGGTTTGGTTTGGTCCAATCATGGTAGCAAGAACCCCACCAAAGCAGAGGAAAATGGTGGCACCTCTCAATCCAGTTCTAATTAGAGAAACCGTAAAGAAGGTACTTTTTCTTTTTTTAATTTAAAACTTGGCTAGGGGTGGGGGGGTTGGAGAGATTCCAGAAATTTTCATGCTTAATTGTGTTTTTTTCTTTCTAAAGAATAATGGGTTTGTTTGCTTTTTTCTTGGGTTTGTGAAGGTGGAAAAATGCATGGCTAGGTTGCAGGAGCTCCAGTATACAGTGGCTGGTGGGAATAAGGTAATTTCTGGGGTTAGTCTCAGCCCTAGAAGTACCAGAGGCTATCTTAGAACTAGTCTCAGGTGCAAACAAGAATCTTTGAGGTAAATATGAATTTTGGGTCTTTTCTTTTGTTCAAGATGTGGTTGAAAAGTTTGAGATTCTCCTGTTTCCTTCGTCCCTAATTATGTTTCTTACCAATTTGAAGGATCAAGAATGCTACCTCTAGGAAATCTCCTGTTGGGAAGTTGCCTGCAAGTGTAGTAGGTACCTCTCTTTCTACCCATTTTGGTATAATAAGGAATTTTCTTTTCTTGGTTTTGAATATACCTGAATCAATAATACGAACCTTCTTTTTTCTTATAAACAAATAAATTTAACAGTCAATGCTATATGCAGGGGAATGGAGGCGAATGTCTTTACCAGCAATGCTAGTAGGAGAAACAGTTGGGGAAATTCTACAAGCAAGCCAATTTGCAAAAGAAATTGTTGCAGCAGTTGCCTGCAAAACCAAGAAAACCACCCAAGAAGACCCCAAAACTCCGTTGACCCAACAAAGGAAACAGAGGCCAAATCCCGAAAATACTGAACTCAAGTCCAAAAGAAAGAAGGAAAAGCAAAATAAACTGCAATCCGTTCGATCTGAAACCTCTTCTCCATCCCTTCAAAGAGCTCGGTCGCGCATTAACTTCAAGGTTTCGCCTCCAAAGAAAAGAGAAATGGAGAACGAAAATACTACCAAGTATTTGGCAAACAGAGTTTCCCCTAGGAATAGGCCATGGGCTAGAAAGACAATACTGTTTCCGAACCCTTTGTTCCTCTCTACTGTTTCAACTCAGCAGCAGAAATTCTTCAGAACAAGGTCTCCAGTGATTTTAAGAAGTAAACAGACTATTCCCCATAAGTTCTTGATTAAGTCCCCGCCGTCAAGTTCCAAGTTTCAGGTGAAGCTCAGGAGTCCCCCAGTGGTTTCTTTATCACCTACTAGGGCTCCTAACTTGAGCAAGAAATCACCTAAGGTGTCAACTGCTTCAAAATTGCGTAGGTCATTTTCGCCTTCCAGGCTGGCTAACAAATTGGTGTCTCCATTGAAGAGCAGGAAAATTGTACAGAAGACTGATGGGTTGTTGAGTGGACTGAAACAGCGTCCGGTTTCAATGCCAAGAAGGTTCTCATTGGGAAGAATTTAAGTTGTGCTTTGGTTTTACTCCACATAAGGCTTTCGTTTGAAATTTTGAGATTCTGTTAATCTGTTCATAGTTGATTCTTTCTTAGTGGGTGTGAGTTTTATTTGTATGGATTTTCATTATTTGTTCAAACATATATGAATAACAGATACATGCGTTCTCATAGTCTAAAAAAGTTGCTCTTTTTTTTTTTTGGTTTTTAATTCTTCAAACCACCAGTCGAACTACAATTGTTATGCTTTGTCATCAAGGAACCACTTCTTGACTGCTTTCCTTGGAGATAAACTGATCCCAAAAGAGAAATTGCTATCACACGGCCATGTATGTATATCTAGCAGTGTAGTGCTCGCATCACTGTATATGTCATATATGAACCCCATCAACAGATCACAGTGATTGGTTCATTTATGTCAAATGTTTGGTTGGCATTCTTATGATAAACCACCACTTGACTATCTTATAAGAAAACAGGAAGGGTGAGGATGCAATATAAAATTTCATAGGCTTATGAATCACTTTTGATCATGATTAATGTACAATGAGGAACTGTTTACAAACTTGAGAAACATATGCCCTCCTCCCCTTTCAAAAAAAAAAAAAAAAGAAAAAAAATCAAACTTTATATCCATCAGCCAATGGTGCAACACTAGACAGAATATTGAAACAAGAAGCACCATTTGGGCTGAACGAGACCCAATATTCACGCAGACCTAGCACACTGCAAACTATGCAATACTTTATCACTCTAAGCAAAACTGAGAGTCTGAGGTTTGAACTCCCCCAAAGAAGCTGTCATTTGCTCGGAGATGCAAATCTTGTCCGCTCTCTCGGCCTGTTCAAAGCTCGGTCTTTTGGAGATGATGTTTTACTTCCTACTCCTGCTTGGCGCAACATTTCTGCAAACACAATTATCAGAATAACACGTCATTTAAAATAAGCACCCAGATAAGCAACAGTATCCAAATACAACTTAGGATGAACACAGTGGAGGGACTTAAAATTCTAGTTCTGCAATTTTGTGGAAATATAAGGACAAATCCTTCCATAGGCATAGGCTTTCTTCAATTATTTCAGTGTTTTTTCTTAATATAAAATGTTGTTTATGATTTTATCTCTGGCCAAAAGTCTAGCATTTCCACAAAATTTTTGTCAAAATTTCACACATAAGTTCATTGTACAGCTAAGCTGACTTAATAGTTTTAAAAACATTCTAATGTCAATAACAAACTAAGCAAAATGACGATGTTGAAACTGCATTCAGCAAAAAAAGGCCAAAATCTGGCCATGAAGTCGTGACTGCAATTGACAATTTATAAATGGCATCACTTGCTCACAAGAATCGCACAGAAAAACAAAGAATAATTGTTAACCAAATAATGCAATAAAGATCAATTTCAGTTGCCAACTACAAATATAGAAGGAAAAGAAACATACACATACCTCTCTTTCTCTCAAGCTCTTGGTCAAGTTCTTCTTTCCACTTCTTCTGTCTCTCAGAAAAGCTCACACTGAATAGTAAATCATCCCATTTCATATTACTTTCAACTAACAGAAAATCACATGTGGACAATGCTAAAGGACGCAACCAATCTACGGACTAACCTTGGACTGGTTGACTCAGGCCTATCATCAATTACAAGTCCCCTTATATCATTGTATTTAGATGATGAACTGTCCTCTAAAGTGTGATCGCTTGCAATGCCAACATTTGATACATGCCTACTATTACTTCCAGGACTTCCGGCACTAACAACATCAGCTACTACTGTGGATGAGGATCCAACAAGGACCCGACCGGGTGACTTGCTTTTGGGAGGTAATTTCAAGTAATTTGGAGGAGTTTCATCATGTGAACTCTCTGCAAAGCTTGGAGAGCAAGAAGCATTTAAACTGTTGTAGAACTCTTCATATAAAGGTGTTTGCAGCTTCTTCAGTTC
>CATIWR010487717.1:0-11274 GCA_949677035.1 Omphalea diandra | reverse complement strand
TAATTTTGTCAAAATTTAATGTTGTATTTTGTTGCATATTTTTTCAAACTTACATTACTAAAAATAAAGTTTTACATAACATTATTACCAATATTTATTTTGTCTTTAGTAAAGATAAAAATAGTTATATACAATATTTTTTTTATCTTTAGTAAAAATAAAAATAGTTATATACAATATATTTTCTGATAATTTAATATTATATTAATATTTTTTAGTACACTGATGCGGCAAGTGCATCATAGCGTGACCTTAATTTTATACATTAGAAGACATATTTTTATGACCATTGTGTCTAAAATCAAACATAAATTAAAAAAAAGTAAATTCTTTT
Source organism: Omphalea diandra (assembly GCA_949677035.1). Lineage (NCBI taxonomy): Eukaryota > Viridiplantae > Streptophyta > Magnoliopsida > Malpighiales > Euphorbiaceae > Omphalea > Omphalea diandra. The sequence continues at coordinate 10,940 of CATIWR010487717.1, read as the reverse complement.
AATTGTTTAAACTAATTCCTTTGAATATTTTATCCTTCATGCGATTTTCTTAAATAGAAGTGTGTTTTATTTGCGCATGGATCGGCTTTAGCTAAAAAGAACAATGAAATCTAAGTCCAATTGGATGAAGTACACACATTATTTTTGCAAACTAAAACAATTCAATGTTCTCAATATTAATATCATAATTACCACAATAAATCTAAAATTATATTATCGCTATAAAAAAAAGTTAGAGATTATAACTTATCACTATCCATTGAGTATCCAAAAATCTGACTTACAAACATGATTGAAAAGAAAATTAAAAAATTTTTGAGTTAAATTCAATTTATGGATTAATTTAAATCTGATTTGATCCATAAATCTATTTAATAATTTAATTTTGTTATTAAAAATATATAAAATTTATTTAAAATTAAAATAATAATTTAAAAAAATTAGAATTACAAATAATGTAATTCGATCTAATTCTATTCGAAATCTAAAAATAATTCAATTTTTTTCTGCACGACTCAAACTCTTTTGACACACTTAATTCAAACTAATCCTATCTGACCCAAAGGAGACCAGTATTATCAGCTCATGTTCATAAACTGTTTGGGTTGGATTATTAAATTTTTGACTTGGTTGGGTTACAACCCAACTTGATTATATTTAATATATATTTTTTTTTTACAATTAATTCTTTAAAGAACTGAATGAAAAAATAAAGTTAAATTTGACCAAAATTATTCTGGTTTGAATTTTCAGAAATTCACCCTAAATCCGATGTGTTGCCATCTAAAAAAAAAAATTAGCATAAAAAATCTCCAAAAATGGACATATGAGATATACACACTTGAAAATAAATTTAATTTAGACTCAATATTGGACAAAAAAGAAAATAAATTTTTTCCCCCATATATATTTTGTATATAAATATATAGTTTCATTAATTTTAGACCTCTTTATCCCCCATATCCTTTTTATTGATTGTTGTGATTCAGTAATTATATCAAATCTCGCCCACAAAGTAATCATATGAAATATCCTATCCATCTTATATGCCAAAAAAGAAATTTATATTCGTGGACAACTTTAGTGATAGTTGATGAACTGGTTGGATGAAAAAGAACGGAAGAAATTGTGAAGATGGAGCTAAAGGAGTCATCACTTATGGATTCCAAAATATATGGGCAAGTAGCAGCATGCTCTACCTAACTATATATATGATATATCCCATACGAAAAAATTCACCACTTTTCAAGTGGCCTAATCCAATCTAATATTTCTTGGGGAGATTTTGGGACGAGAGAAATCAAGGTATATGCCATTTGGTGGTGTGGTGCCCTCAGAATTTGCAAACTGGAAATGGGTATCGTATCCCAACTTGATTTCTCCACGTACATCGTACCCAACATCAAAAAAATCAGTACACAATCTCAAGAAGCCAAACTTTGGCTAAACCCTAATGTTGTGTTTGATATAAAACAACTCCAAAAAAATTTATTTTAAATTCTATTTTATTAAATTGTTAGATTAATTATAATTAAATTAAGTTTTATCAAATTTGATAGAATCTATACATAAATTTAAAAATTATAAAGTTTTTTTTTTTATCATACCTTTAGTTAAAATATTTTTTTATTTTACTTTCTTTTTGCTCCTTTATTTCTCTCACTTTCTCTCCTCTTTATTTTCTTTCTATTTTTTTTTTCTCTCCTAAGCTAGCTAAAGTTCAGCAGTTTGGATTGAATGAATATTTTTAAAAAGATCTTTAAACGAATATTTTAAAAAATAAACAAATAGAAAAGAGAACAAAATTTTTATAGAAAAGAGAGAACAATTTTAAAATTTTTATTTTATAAATATTCTTTTAAAAAATTTTATAGTTGTATAAAATATTCTTTTAATAAATAAAATAAATTTTATTTTTATATTTATAAAAATTTTCAAAAATAACACTAGAATATTTTTATAAAACAATATATTTTATTGAATTCTATATTTAAGGCAAACACAAAATTTATTTCATTTACAATGAATTTTATTTTTGTTTTATAGTATACAAAATATAGAAATTCATTTATAAATGAATTCTATAATAAATTTATTTGCAAATGAAGTGAATTTTAAATTAGAATTTAATCAAACAACTAAAAAATTTTTAAAAATACAAAGTATCAAAAAAAATTACATAACAAAGGTAACTTTCTTTTTTTTAACTTAAATTGAAAGATCAAGATTTAATATTTTTTATTAATATGACACAAGCAAACACTCAGATAGAACATCACAAAATCATAATAATTTTGTAAAAATGTATTAATTTATATACTTCGTACACACATTTTTCACAATTAAAGTGAAATCCCGAAAGGCCTATACACCCTTGAATTCCATGAATGGAAACACTAAACTCATATATATGTTTTCTTTTAATCAATATAACACAAATTCACACATGAATTAGAGACATGATATATTCTTTATAAAATTATGACAATTTTATAAAGACGTGCTAACCTACACAAATTTTCCACAACTGCCGGAAAATCCCAAATAACCTTCAAGATTTAATATTAATCACCTAAATTCGTGAGGTCAGAAACAAGCTAAATTGCTATTACTTTCTTTTCTGATAGTTTATTTCCAGATTATGCTTCAACTCTGCTCTTCTTACTCTAAATTCATAGATGTATTCCAAGAAATTTTTATAAAATCATTCAGCTTTTCTAGCTAAAATGAGAAGTTCATATGACTATTTTGAGTATGTGGAGCTACTTTACTGGCTGTTTAAGAATTCTTTTCTTTTCCCATTTTTCAATTTCAAGCGTACCAGTTTTATCTATTTTTCACTTCTGGAATAGATTATCTTAAAAATGAAATTTCCCAATCAGTAATCAATGCTCATTAGTTATTCACTGCTAAATTTCTTGCAGTTCTATACACACATTTATTAGCTAATTTCTGTTGGACTCTATTCCTTGACCCAACCTTCAAATGTTGCATACTAATATCAATGAGCTTGACCTTTTTGAGTCGCATCTACAATCCTGACATTGCGAATTTGAACCCGATTAAAACATAATTTTTCTGAAATTAAAAAAAAAAAAAATCAGAGACCATACTAATTTATCTACTTTTTTTTTTTTCTTTCAATTTATTAGTCAGGGATTGGACGTCTGTTTAAGGCGTCCTCAAATCGAGAGCACGAATCTATTCTCATCTCTGTACAAGTATCATTCTCAGGCGCAGGGTAGTAATCTTCCCTCAGCTGAACATCCCTGAGAGTTGGTATTTTCAGCAGAAACTTCATGAAATGTTCATTAGCTGTACCATGAATAAACAACTTCCTTAGACTCCCACATTGAGCCAGCAATCCTGCTGCAGGAAGAGTAAGGCTTCTTTGATTAACATCAGTGTCCTGTGGAGGCCAGTAGTTGATCTCGGTCAGGTTCAGATTACCAATCCCTTTCAAGTAAAACCTCTCCCAAGGGCTCAAGTCCACGAGTCCGGAAGGAGCAGTCAGAGCAAAACCTATTGCAGCTCCACAGTTGAGATTCATCTTCCAAAGGCAGGGATAGCAGGCAAGTGAGGTGAGACCAAAAGCATCACTAGAAGGCCTTGGCCTACTCCTGCAATCACCTTCTACTTTGATTTTAATTTCCTCAAGGACAGGGCAATCCTCCAATCCTGACAATGTCAATGGAGTCAACAACTCACCAACTGCAATCCAAAGGGAAAGAAACTTTAGTCTTGCCCAAGTCCTGGAAGAGTAGCCATTTCCATTTCCGTTGCCATTGCTCTTCTTGCTTTTCTTTCTTGAGCTTGCATCTTCCCATATGCCACCTCTCTTTTCTGACGGGAAAAGCCTGAGCTCAGAAGATTCAACAGTACTGCTGGCCCCACCACTTCCAAATTGACCAACATTTTCCCACACACAGTCTATATGCAACCGTTGCACTTGTTCTCGAATTGGTTCCAGGGCGCGTAACGAGCGGACAGTATTAAGGTGCTTGCAGCAAGAGATTTTGACTTCAACTAGAGTTTTTTTAAGAATGGCAGCCAATTTGTTGATCCCCATTTCAGTGATTTTCTTGCAACCTTGAACCTCAAACTTGGCCAGTCTTGCGCAGCCAAAGGAGATTGCTACCAGACTAGAATCAGTCAAGTTAGCAGAATTCTTGATTGACAATGATTCTAATCTGCTGCAAAGCGCAATTCCATTAGGCCTTGCATCTATTCCCCTACAGATTCCATGGAACTGCCCTAGCTTCAAAGATTTAAGCCTTGGGCATTTGGAATTCAGCATTTCCAGTGCTGGCCACGTGTCCCTAACATTGTGGCATACGTCAAGAACTAATTCTTCAAGCAGAGGCAAGCCAGAAAACATGTCTATAAGCCTTGTATGGCTGATTCTAGCATCCTCAGAAGTGTATCCTTCATCATCCGGGTCACCCCTACCATTGGATAAGGAACTAGTGTCAACAAGATGAAGCAGACTAAGGCGAGGACACTTTGAAGCAAGAGAAATCAGAATCTCATCTCCAACAAAACCAAGAAATCTATGATCAAATATACAAGTTGTAAGGAATTCTCGGAGATTTGGACAGGCAGCAGAAATGGCAAGAAGCTCATGAGACTTGAATCCCTCAGCAGAAGAATGAGCAAGGATGTTAAGGTGCGTTAAAGAAGCAGCAATAGAAGGGTGTGCTTCAAGGGCTGGTGGTAAATCTTCTGTCCAGCAATAAAAATGGGAAAGATCAAGTGAAGTAAGCGAACGGCTATGCTCAAACAATACAAGAAAATCAGAACCTAGAGGCGTAGGTGATCGCTGGTGCCAGCGGACAAGCTTCACTTGGCGCAAACCAGGCCATTGAGGAGCAAGAATTTGAAGAGTAGAAGGATTCCTAGCATAAACAGTGAGAGAAACAACACAAGGAAAAGCCCTATGGATAAGCTGAGCAAGAAGCATAGGATTAGGGGAGGAATCAAAAATAGGATGGCCCCAAGGAGAGAGCAAAGAGAGATCAAGATTGGTGACAGCTCTAAAGCAAGTTGGTAGAAGACAGAGGTCACGAATATTGCCTCGAAGAGTGAGACAGGTACGAGTTGAGCGCTCTATCAAGTGCAATTTGACACAAACAAGAGACATGGAATTACGGGTACGGGTATCGGTGATCAAGGAGAATATATAGGAAAGAATTGCATATGGGATATCAATGAAATGAACATTATTGCTTAGTGGTGGAGCCATTTTTCTCGCACTTACACAACTAAACATGCAAACCTTCATGTGCATAAATAAACTTGTGATGTTTATGTCGAGAAAAGATCAAGAAAAATAAGAAAAGAAAGGGGATAAGATTCGAGAATGCAAAATGGAGACTTGTGGGGGGAGATTAAAGAGAGTGTTTGTGTGGTGTGAGGTTGAAGATAAAGACGAGGGAAACTGATAAAAGTCAGGTTAATTTAAACGAGGCCAGGTGAAGATGAAGGGCTTGAGAAGGTGTGAGAAGGAAGATAAAGATACACTAGTGTAAACTCGTGGGCGGCGGCCAAAAGAGGGTGTCACGCACCTGTTGATGATGAAATGTAAAATTGTGAAGATGAAGAAAAAGATACGTCTATACTGAAAGAAGAGAGGCCGGGAGAAAGAAGATAAAGATACAGCAAACTGAAACTGGTGGTTTTAGAAGGTGAGGGACATAGATACAATAGTAATGGCAAATGGAAAATTTCAAATAGTTATGGTGTGGTCGGTGGGTCGCCACTTGCCATTAATGTGCTCATGTTGATCATCATCCACTCCCCTTTTATTATTCCTTTTTTGAAATCTTTCTTCTCTTATCTTTTTTCGATATTTCTTGAATTCTTAGATATTCTTGTCTTTTTCCTATTAATGGTTTAATTATTTTGCACTATAAAATATGAATTTACTTTCGCTTATTAGCTTGATTAAATTGATAAAATCTCCCACTATAATAATAAATAAAAATTAAATATAAAATCTTTGTCAAATTAGATTAATCAATATATATAATTAATTTAGTCTTTAAAATTGTATCTAGTGAATATTTATTATTTAATTAAAAATTATAAAATAGCTGAGTTAATAAATATATATTATTTATTTAATATAAATTAATTTTATAAATATTTATTTTGATTTTTACATATTAAAAATAATAATAAAGAAATAAGATAAATAATTAATATTTGTATATTACTTCGGTGGTGTAGATAGTCATCAGCCACATATGGGTCCATTTATCCGTTGGCTGCAATAATGCCCCTTGTCCTGTTTATTCCATTAATCTTTTTTAAATCATTTTTTTTCTTTCTTGGCTAATCACACTAACTATTTGAATTGGGGGGTTTAATTTAACCTGTTTCCAATGTGCTTACAAGAATCTGTGTTCTGATTATTCAAAGCTTGTTTGTGTATGAGTTTTTTTCATTAACGATTTCCTCTTTCGTAATTGGAATACAAAGACTAGACTTGTATATAATAATCTTTTGAGCAGGAAAATAATACCAAGGCAGAAAATGCCACAAATAAAGAAAAATGAAGTGGACATAAATTTGTGGTCAATATCAAAGGCTACATGATATTATCATAACAAAGTATAAAATTTTATCTAGTGGGCAATGGAGAGTTGTTGTGGCTTCAAATGAACCGGACAATAACCACCCGGCCTTGGAGCTCACGGCCAAAGACATTTGCCTTGAATAACAGCTAAATTAGCAGCCATTGCTCTCCAGCCGACAGAGCTAAAGTGATCCACCAATAAAGTATAAGAGCAAGCCAGAGAATAGAGAATATGATTTAGGCTATGTAATTATGGATAACGCACCATAAAACATGTACTTGCAGATATCGTTTTCTTGAAGGAGAGTGGAGATGTTGAGTCCAATGCAATCCAACAGATACCCTCATGATTTCCTTTTTTTACATTTTCAACTTCAATTTTTAACTTTTGATGGTTACTGAATTGATTGAAAGCTGATAATGATGCCGAAATGACATGTTTTGGAATGCGAGGCCAATTGAAAGGTATGTTTTGGTTAATTTTTGTAGTAAAAACTGGAGCACGCGCTGAAGCTTTGGATTCTGCATTAGATTAGGCTTTCGATACGCATAAAACTTTTTTTAAATACAATTCATTAATGTCTTTATATATTCTGTCACCAAAGAAGTTTACTAAGTTGGACGAAGATAGATAGATAGATAGACAGTAGTAGATACCCATCATCAAGTGCATATCAACTTCTTTATTTATTTATTTTTTTTTCCCCAAGTTGGGAAAAAGGGACCTTCTTAATTAATAAAATTTTTTAGGAAATAATAAGTATTTCGTTCATAAGAAAATAGTATAATTTTGATATATGAATATATGACATATTCATAATTGTCCAGGAAAATAAAAAAAATTTAATTTTCTTGAGTAGTTAAACTAATTTCAGTATTCTTTAATCATATTAACGTAGTATAATTAATCTCTAAGTGAATGTATTCAATTGTTCCTATTTTGAATTATGTTTCCACTTTAATATCTTTTAATAAATTTAACGACTAGAATATCAAAGAAAAGTCAGATTTTATTTTCTGAATATGAAATCTCAATATTCTAAATAGCTCAAAATAAAATTTAAAAAATTTTCATATAGAAAGAATATATTTGCATAAAAAGAATAGACTTTTATGAAAAAAAGATTAGAATTTTTCAATAAACAAACAACAAACAAATTTATCCAAAAAAGACATAAATTGAGCATATTTAGTATCTAAATTATAAATTTAGTTAAATACAAAATGAATAAAAAGAAGATAAAAAAAAAAGGTTCACTTTCAATTTCGTGAACTATTATAACAAAAATAAGAAAAACAAAAGAAATTTGAATTTGAATAGTAGAAAGAAAAGAAAAGAGGGAAGGGGAATGGAACTAGAGCTATTGATAACTTAGAGACAATAGAAGATGGTACGACAGGAGAAAATGAGTCTATGGTGTAGTTGTCCTTCCATTAAGAGACTGTAAACTTGTGAAATAACCAACTAACTTAGCTCTTAATGACATGTCTTAAGAGTAAGCTGAAATAAAATTGCAGAAACAGGTTTGACTGGAGAAAGAGAGGTGGCCTTATTGGGTAGTTAGTTCATCCAATAAAAGAAAGGGTGTAGTGATTGCGAATTTTATCTGCTCTTATCTTCTAAAACATATCATGTAGGAGGATTCTTTTTAAATCATCTGACGGATGGATGCAACATCTGAAATTGGCAGTATGGTCGGGTTTGTCGACTGATTGTGAATTCAATAAGCTAATGCGACTTTTTTGTAGAAAAAAATGGATAATGACATGACTAAATGTTGGAACATACAAATAATGAGACCTTAGAATAACAATGGGTGAAAACTATATTTCATTCGTATTGCGCTCTCATAATAAAGAAATTTTTTTTTTATTTCTATTTTTGTGGGCATTCCTTTCCTGCAAAAGATTTCCCATGAAATAATTTTTTTTATTTGTTATTACTTTTAAATTATTTTTAAAAGTATAATCTATTATATTATAATATAAAAATATTTTATACTGTAAATTAATAAATATATAAAATATATGATTATACAAATAAAATATAATAAATATAAAAATTTATAAAAATGTATTTAATATTTTGGATCTCTTGAAGATTTCTTTGAGGGTTCACAGGGCAGAAAGTTTAATCTCCACTCTATCCAATAAAAAAAAAGGACAAATTTTGGATGGTGTCGAATTGAATCCCCAAAAGTGAAAAATCTCCTCCTATTGTCGTCTCTATCTAAAATCTGAAAAGGATAATGAGACAACTATTACCATTGGCAACCACAAAAAATATACATCTGCTTCTTCCCTCCTACCTCCCACGTAGGTCATGTCCTTTCCTTGGCCTAAAATGCTTCAAAATGTTGTGTAAATTATTCTTCAGCTGTAACCAATTAAATTGTCCATAATTGATTAATTGTTTTTTTCTTGTAGTACTGCTAGAGGACTTGAGCTTCTATATATATAGAGGGGAAAAAAGAAAAAAACTTTGCAACTTTGCAATAATTGTTTTTTGTTCTAAAAAAAATAATTTGTTTATAAGTAAATCTAAGGCGATCTTAGTATATGGTCATCGTTAAAATAAGAAAGTTACTCCCGTTATAGTAGTCCTAGGCCTCCAATGAGTGCAAAAAAATATTTTTATATACATTGACTAGAAACCATCCAACTTGGATTTTAAAAACCCTTAATCTATAAAAGTTAAAAATTCTCTATATTAAATCTATACGACCACCTTATACAACTAATGAATAAATATAACAACTAATAAAATAATTATTAATTAAAGTTACTTATATATTATTTCATTTTTCAAATATAAAAATATTATGTATTAAAACCAAATCAATCCAGTCTAATATGATCGATTTGTTCATATTTTTAAAAGTACAAAAAGTAAGTAATCTCGGGTTCCATTTTTTACTCCATTAGTATAACGAAGATAAGCGTTAATGAAGAAAAATAATCTCATTATGTAGTTTATAATCCAATGAGCCTCCAATGAATAAAATTTAGAGAATCTATAATGTTTTCAAACAAGAGATAAATAATGAGGACTTTGATTACAGAGTTACTTACTATAAACTCTCTACGATTTGTCTTATTTAATTAAATTATTCTTCATATTTTAATATTATATGATTTAATCTCACGTTTGTTATGTTATATTATTAGATACTTTTATTTAATTAAGTCATTTCTTACTTTTAATGTTATACGAAATAATTTTTCACATTTAATTTATTATAATATTAAATCTTTTTTATTAGAATTTATGATTTTTTGATTAATCGACGGTCCAAATGCTGAAAAAAATATTTTTATGGTGATAAAAATACTCTAACTTTCACACTCACATACACAATTACATTTTAAAAAACCCTATGTTCCCATCTACCACAGCAATCCCACAGTTTTTCCCATCCAATATCATTTACTAAAATATACATTAGCACAGAAATTCCAGTTGAATCACGTTTCGGATATATTTTCGCATTTCAAAAATTTTATATTTTTTCAACTATATTTTATAAAATATTATTTTTCCATGAGACATCTATCATTTTTCCATTTTCTTACATTTTCATTTTCATGCTACATTCATTAACATTTCAGTCTTTCTTCATTGTATATCTAATTTCAAAATCAAATCCCTCCCAACCCCTCAAACCCTAATCCAATGCCTGAGAAAATTATTCTCATGTCTGAAGCTAAATCACAGGCAAAGCCATGCCATAAAAAGACAACATGGTCACGCCTTTGCTCCTCGATCCGTCACAACTTTGCCCAACGTCATCCATCATTCGAACTCATTAATCGTAGCTCTTTGGCTGAGCCAGATTGCCTCATCCCTGCTCTCCATGTCTTCTTTTCCTATGGTTCAAACTCCTTTCAATTTTAGGTTTCCAATTTAAGATTAATTTTTGATTAACTAATTTTAGCTATAATCTTAATATGTATTTAACTGTTATTTTAAGTAATTTATTTAAGTTTTTTCTTATAATAGTAACAGTAAAATACGGAAATTTAATATAACATTCAAGATATTATGAATTTTTTAAATAATTTTAACAAAAAATTTAATAATATAACGAATAAAATGAGAAAGACTATTTTATACTATGTTGAAAAGTGAGAAATAATTTAATTGAATATAATAAATTACGGAGAAATCATAATAATAAATTTTATAATTTTTAATGAAAAATTAATAATAATATTTAATAATATAATAAAAGAAATATGAGAATTATATATATATATATATATATATATATATATATATATATATATATATATATATATATATATATATAACGCACACAAAAACGCGAGAAAAACACAAAATAAAAAAAACAGATCTAAAGAC